>SJXO01005964.1:0-64274 GCA_006408615.1 Connochaetes taurinus | reverse complement strand
ATGCCATGATCTTCATTTTCTGAATGTTGAGCTTTAAGCCAACTTTTTCACTCTCCTCTTTCACTTTCATCAAGAAACTTTTTAGTTCCTCTTCACTTTCTGCCATAAGGGTGGTATCATCTGCATATCCGAGGTTATTGGTATTTCTCCTGGCAATCTTGATTCCAGCTTGTGCTTCTTCCAGCCCAGCATTTCTCATGATGTACTCTGCATAGAAGTTAAATAAGCAGGGTGACAATATACAGCCTAGACGTACTCCTTTTCCTATTTGTAATCAGTCTGTTGTTCCATGTCCAGTTCTAACTGTTGCTTCCTGACCTGCATATAGGTTTCTCAAGAGGCAGGTCAGGTGGTGTGGTATTCTCATCTCTTTCAGAATTGTCCACAGTTTATTGTGATCCACACAGTCAAATGCTTTGGCATAGTCAATAAAGCAGAAATAGATGTTTTTCTTGAACACTCTTGCTTTTTCGATGATCCAGCGGATGTTGGCAATTTGATCTCTGGTTCCTCTGCCTTTTCTAAAACCAGCTTGAACATCTGGAAGTTCACAGTTCACATATTGCTGAAGCCTGGCTTGGAGAATTTTGAGCATTACTTTACTAGTGTGTGAGATGAGTGCAATTGTGCAGTAGTTTGAGCATTCTTGAGGTACATCATGCAAAATGCTGGGCTGGAGGAAGCACAGGCTGGATTCAACATTGCCAGGAGAAATATCAGTAACCTCAGATACACAGATGACACCACCCTTATGGCAGAAAGTGAAGAGGAGCTGAGGAGCCTCTTGATGAAGGTGAAAGAGGAAAGTGAAAAGTCTGGCTTAAAACTCAACATTCAAAAAACTAAAATCATGGCATCTGGTCCCATCATTTCAATGCAAATAGATGGGGAAGCAATGGAAACAGTGACAGACTTTATTTTGGGGACTCCAAAATCACTGCAGATTGAGACTGCAGCCATGACATTAAAAGACACTTGCTCCTTGGAAGAAAAGCTATGACCAACCCAGAGAGCATATTAAAAAGCAGAGACATTGCTTTGCCAACAAAGGTCCATACTGTCAAAGCTATGGTTTTTCCAATAATCATGTATGGATGAGAGAGTTGTACCATAAGGAAAGCTGAGTGCCAAAGAATTGATGCTTTTGAACTGTGGTGTTAGAGAAGACTCAATGTCCCATGGGCTGAAAGGAGATTAAAGCAGTCAATCCTAAAGAAAATCAATCCTGAGTATTCATCGGAAGGACTGAAGCTGTAGTTGAAGCTCCGAAAATTTGGCCACGTGATGCAAAGAACTAACTTATTGAAAAATACCCTGCTACTGGGGAAGATTGAAGGCAGAAGGAGAAGGGGATGACAGAGGATGAAATGGTTGAATGGTATTACCTACTTGATGGACATGAGTTTGAGCAGGTTCCAGGAGCTGGTGATAGACAAGGAAGCCTGGCATGCTGCAGTCCGTGGGGTCACAAAAAGTCAGACATGACTGAGCTAAACTGAAGGCTATGTCCAAATATATAGTAAAATTAGCTCTAGCTTCTCTCATGGATATATATGAATACCTTCCCTATAAATATGGATGTATGATGTAGATACTTTACTATTTTCTATAATTTGAGATTTTCTAATAAATCCATATTCCTAAAACATCATTGGAGTGTACTTGGCATCTCTTTTTGAGCTTATTAATTTTAAAATACCAATTCTCCTTAGTAAATTAATACAACAATTTCCTAATACTTTAGCTAGGGTTGATTTTATTACATGGGTTTCAAGTCAGCAAACATTTATCAGCAACATTTTATGTTTGAAATATAAAGTTATTTACTTTTGGGGATACAAACAAATAAAGAGATATGCCCTCACCTGGATACTTGTTAGATCACCAAACGGTGAGTTGCTTAAAGATAGTGTGTCTTTTATAGTGCTTCAGTTCAGTTCAGTTCAGTCACTCAGTCATGTCCGACTCTTTGTGACCCCATGAATCGCAGCATGCCAGGCCTCCTTGTCCATCACCAACACCCGGAGTTGACCCAAACTCACGTTCATCAAGTCGGTGATGCCATCCAGCCATCTCATCCTCTGTTGTCCCCTTCTCCTCCTGCCCCCAATCCCTCCCAACATCAGGGTATTTTCCAATGAGTCAACTCTTCACATGAGGTGGCCAAAGTACTGGAGTTTGAGCTTCAGCATCAGTCCTTCTAATGAATACTCAGGACTGGTCTCCTTTAGGATGGACTGGTTGGATGTCCTCGCAGTCCAAGGGACTCTCAAGAGTCCTCTCCAACACCACAGTTCAAAAGCATCAATTCTTCGGTGCTCAGTTTTCTTTATAGTCCAGCTCTCACATCCATACATGACCACTGGAAAAACTATTGTGCTTAGAATGGTAGAATAAAAGAATGATATTTATTCGATATATTACTGAATGATTCCAGTAGCTTCCTCATGCCTGCACATACTTATAGTCCGTAGTATACATTATGAACATTACATGGAAGCATATACACTACCATTTGTAACATAGATAGCCAATGGAAATTTGCTGTATTGCTCAGGGAACTCAAACAAGGGTTCTGTAACAACCTAGAGGAGTGCGATGGGGTGGGAGGTAGGAAGGAGGTTCAAGAGGGAGGGGACATATGTATACCTATGGCTGAGTCATGTTGACGTATGGAGGAAACCAACATAATATTGTAAAGCAATTTAATCAAAAATAAGTAAAAGCAAGAACAATTGCGAGGGTGGGATGATTTGGGAGAATGGTATTGAAACATGTATAATATCATATATGAAACGAGTTGCCCGTCCAGGTTCGATGCATGATACTGGATGCTTGGGGCTGGTGCACTGAAACGACCCAGAGGGATGGTACGGGGAGGGAGGAGGGAGGGGGGTTCAGGATGGGGAACATGTGTATACCTGTGGCGGATTCATGTCGATTTATGGCAAAACCAATACAATATTATAAAGTAATTAACCCCCAATTAAGATAAATATATTTATATTAAAATTTTTAAGTGTTTTTGGCAAAGAGAAGAAGATTAATAGATACTTCATAAAGGATGTTTCATGTCTTCATTGTTAGTAGAATTTAGGCAGCTTATGGGAAAAGGACGTGGAAATTTTATTAGCATAAAGAGTAAAGACTGAGACTCAGAGATTAAAAATTAAAGGGTAGATCCTATTTGGGGGACTGACGAGTTCCTCTAATGAAGCATGGGGTGGGGAGTGAAAACAGAGATACAAGGCTTGTGACCGTGAATGGAGTCCTAGGAAAGCCTCGCAAAGGAGCTTAGATGTTATTATGAAGATCAGCAAATAAGGAGCTACTTGAACATGTAATGAAATGAGATCATTGAGTACCTGGGATGAATAGAAAATGCAACGTGATTTGCAGACAAAACGTACATCCTGCCTACTGCACAAATTGAGAAAGTTGGCTTATAGCTCAATGAATCCAAGAACGTTGCATTAATTGTTTGAACACTGCATAAACTGTTTGAAAGCTATCTACATAAGAATTTATTTCTGTGCCAAATTTACATTTGTGCCAAAATTTGGTGCCCTCCTCTTCTCGGCCTTCTGACACTTTTAACGTTGTTGTTTAGCCGCTAAGTCGTGTCCAGCTCTTTTGGACCACATGGACTGAAGCCCAACAGGCAAGAATATTGGAGTGGGTTTCCGTTTCCTTCTCCCATCTTCCCGACACAGGGATCGAACCCATGTCTCCTGTGTCCCCTGCATTCCAGACAGTCTTTAGACATTTGGTAACTATATTCAGATGGTTCTGTGGATAGTATAGGTCTTTCCTGGTGTAGGACTCATATGGTGAAAACCTTCAGCTGATGGCCTGTATGTGCCCTGGGAGAAAAATGTAGACCCAGGGGAGGAGAAAACCTCCACTGTCTGCTAATGTAACAAAATAAGTGACTTGAAGGAGATGTTCTTCAAACATGAAGCAAGAACATGGCAAACGAATCTGGGATTTTGCCTTAAATGACCTTATTGCTAATGCTGTGCCCTGTGTCTTCTAAAATCTCAGCTAAAGAATAAGTCTATTCAAATTGTCAAAAAAACATAAATACCTACTTAGTTGATTCTTGCCCTTACAAATTCTAAGTGGTACCCAGGGCTTATGATGCACCATTTTCACAGATTTTTAATGGTAGTCACATGATCTCTCTTTTAATTTCCCCAGATCAAGACTTAGAAAGGGCTCCTTTCATCAGAAAGTATATGCAAAATGCCCCTTTCAAAAGAGATTGCTCAGCGGTACAAAGGATTGGATTCAATGTTTTGGAACTTGCCCTTTCTTTTTTTCCCCAGATGGATGATTGTTAGAGGGTTATTAGAAGTAGCTAAATGAAAAAGCAATTATGAGCACTCTATGGACAAATCTGCCTTCATTTCTATTTGAATGTTGAAGCATTCACAGTATTTGTTGTGTGTTCCTGGTAATGGAATTCAACCCTTTATCTTTTGTTAAAATGTATTTCAATAATATATGATTATGCAGATATATAGAAAAGCTTGTATTACAGAATCAATCTCTCTGTAATTGTTCTGTTATGAGTCTCTTTCTTCATGTAACTACAATAAGGATGTGGCCTTTGAGTTGTTCAAGGTATGCATGTGCGTGAATTTTATTGATATTTCACTCATTCAAAGAAAGGAAACAAACACAGGAATGTTACCAACATATCTTCTGAATCAGTAAAACTTATGGAAAAACTAATGGCAAATAACCTATGTTACTAAGTTTTTTCTATTTTACCTGAATGTTTTAAATTAGATCAACATTAAAATATTTTTTTAAATTGCATACCTATAATATTGTCCAGATGTGTGACACATTGTCCATTTTCAATAGAAATCAATCTCTATAGGCTATTTTTGAAAAGTATTGAAAAGAGTATATCTTCTGTAACCATAAGAAATAGAGTAATTTATGGAAGTGAAGTTTAATTTCATTTTATGTGCAGGATATCACATGTAGCTATAAAATCTCTAAGTAGGACAAATTCTTGTCAACTGTTGCTAATTCATTTTTATTCTTACAGTATTTAAAAAAATTTTTTTTGCAAAAGAGGAAAGTGTTTTCAATTATTTTAAAAGTAAATATAAAAATTGTCAATGCTATTATGAAGCTTATTGGCATGTTTCAGAATGTTGAATATACAGTAGTAATTAGTCTTTATTTCACTTCTATGGTACCCACTTAAAATAATAAAAAGGTGCCTGCTTTATGCATGAAGAAACAGAGGACTATTTGGCTTGACTCATGAGAAGACCGTTTGCTTTAATAGTTACCTGATACTGAAATGCATTAGGACCAGGACCTTAGTGCCTAATTATTCTAAGAAATTGGTATCCAGTCATGAAACACTTCACTGAATCATTTATGTTAAAGGACTGCTGTGGGCACTGTGGAACCTGTAAAGAACTAAATGAAGTGGATATTTATTTCAAAAAGCTAAACTGAAGGAGAAAAAGAATACAAGTACTAATAGTATAGAGACTCAGAAGCAGGAGATGGCACTATGAGTTCTTGTACAGGCTTCAGTTAGAACTTTTAAATTAATTGCAATTTGAAATGGAGGAAGGAAGAAGTAAGGACACTGGTGTGAGTGAATGACAGCTGGTGGAAGCCAGACACATCGGTGGGACAGCTTGTACATACAAGGACTCCAGAAGAGGAAGATCAGTCTCCAAAGCCCAGAAAATTCCTCTGCTCAAAAACTCCACTGTTTCATAAATAAAGTTCATTTTTTTCTGCACTGAAGTTTTTCTTTTCATTTTGTTTCTTCTTCTTGTCATGCTGTTCATGCTGCTTATGATTACTGAAGTTTAATTCAAGACTCAGTTCAGGTGCCACTAAAATTCTATAGCTATTTAGCTGTATTAATATTTATTATCAATAATTATAAAGTATAAGTATTATAATTAATAATTTCATGCAGTTTATTAAAATTTGTATTGTGGTTTTCATACATTAGTAGGCTTTTGCTTCTAATCAATTATGAACCTGTTTAGGCCAGGGACTGTTATTATATACCTTTTTATTTTCCAGTAGAG
The DNA here is from genome assembly GCA_006408615.1 of Connochaetes taurinus. Lineage (NCBI taxonomy): Eukaryota > Metazoa > Chordata > Mammalia > Artiodactyla > Bovidae > Connochaetes > Connochaetes taurinus. The sequence continues at coordinate 58,197 of SJXO01005964.1, read as the reverse complement.
GTAAACATTTAAATGTTAGTTCAGCCATTTTAAAATATTTTAGAATCTATGCCAAAGACATAACATGCCAAAAGTATTATGAGTTTATTCTTATTATTCTTTAAATAACATAATAAGATTATCAGCCTAGAGCTGCCTTAAAATATTTGTTAAACCTTTACTTACAGTTGATACTGAATCACTGCAGATGGTGATTGCAGCCATGAAATTAAAAGATGCTTACTCCTTGGAAGGAAAGTTATGGCCAATCTATAGAGCATATTAAGAAGCATAGACATTACTTTGTCAACAAAGGTCCATCTAGTCAAGGCTGTGGTTTTTCCAGTAATCATGTATGGATGTGAGAGTTGGACTGTAAAGAAAGCTGAGCACAGAAGAATTGATGCTTTTGAACTGTGGTATTGGAGAAGACTCTTGAGAGTCCCTTGGAAAAGGAGATCCAACCAGTCCATCCTAAAGGAGATTAGTCCTGGGTGTTCATTGGAAGGACTGATGCTGAAGCTGAAACTCCAATACTTTGGCCACCTGATGAGAAGAACTGACTCATTGCGAAAGACCCTGATATGACTATTGTAATTGTTTTGGAGTACAATAAACTGTGCCTATGTAAAATGCAAAATTAATTGATAAATAGTTTGTGTTCTGACTGCTGTATGATCGGCTATTGCCAGCGTCTCTCCCTCTTCTGGGGCTTCCTTATTCCCCAATATATAAAAAGATTAAAATTAGACCAAATAAAAACCTTACAATGGTCTCAAAGAGTTCAAGTAAAAGAAACAGTCATATATCCCACACAGTAAATCAAAAGTTAGAAATGATTACGCTTAGTTAGGAAAACATATCAAAATCCAAGATAGACTGGAAACTAGGCATCTTGCACCAAACAGCCAAGTTGCGAATGCAAATAAAAAGTACTTGAAGAAAATTAAAAGTGCTCCTCCAGTGAACACATGAATGTGCATCCATGCTAAGTCACTTCAGCTGTGTCCGACTCCTTGTAACTCTGTAGATTGCAGTCTGCCAGGCTCCTCTGTCCATGGGATTCTCCAGGCAAGAATATTGGAGTGGGTTGTCATGCCCTCCTCCAGGGGAATACATGAATGATAAAACAAAGAATCTTATTGCTGATGTGGAGAAAGTTTTAGTGGTCTGAACAGAAAATCAAACCAGTCAGAATATTCTCTTAACCCTACATTAGAACAAAGTCCTAAGTCTCTTCAGTCTATGAAGGCTGAGAGGGTGGGGAAGTTGCAGAAGAAAAGTCTGAAGCTAGTAGAGGTTGTTCATGAGGTTTACAGAGAGATGCCATCTCCACAACATAAAGTGTGAGTTGAAGTAGCAAATGCTGATGGATAAACTGCAGCAAGTTATCCAGAAGATGCAGCTAAGATAGCTAATGAAGTGCCTACTCTAAACAACACATTTTAAACATAGACAAAACAGCCTTCTTGGAAAAAGTTTCCATCTATGATTTTTTTTTTAAGAGAGGAGAAGTCAATGCCTGGCTTCAAAGCTTCAGAGCAGAAGCTCACTGTCTTCTTAGGGCTAATGCAACTGGTGACTTGAAGTTGAAGTTGGTGCTCATTTACCATTCTGAAAATCCTAAGGCCCCTGAGAATTATACTAAATCTACTCTACCTGTGCTACATAAATGGGACAGCAAAACCTGACTGATAGCACATTTGTTTACAACATGGTCTATGGAATATTTTTTAAAATATTTTTTGATGCTGACCATTATTAAAGTCTTTATTAAATTTGTTATAGTATTGTTTCTATTTTATTTTATTTTTGTCCACAAGGCATGTGGAATTTTAGTTCCCTGACCAGGGATTGAACCCGCACCCTGCATTGGAAGGTGAAGTCTTAACTACTGTACCACCAGGGAAGTACCTATGGGATATTTTAAACCCACTATTCAGACACTGTTGCTGTTCGGTCACAGGCATGTCTGACTTTTTGCGACCTCATGGACTGTAGCACGCCAGACTTCCCTGTCCTTCATCAAGCTCATGTCCAGTGATGCCATCCATCCAGTATTCAGAAATACTGCTCAGGAAGAAAGTTCCTTTCAAAGCATTACTGCTCATTGACAATACACCTTGGTCACCCAAGAGCTCTGATGGAGATGTGTAATGATATTAATGTGGGTTTCATGCTTGCTAATACGACATTCATTCTGCGGCCCATAGATCAAGGAATAATTTTGACTTTCAAGTCTTATTATTTAAAAAATACATTTTATAGAGCTATAGCTGTCATAGACAGTGATTCCTCTGATGGATCTCAGCAAAGTCAATTAAAAACATTTTGAGAAGGAATTACCATTCTAGATGCCATTGAGAACATTTCTAATTCATGCAAAGTGATCAAAATTAGCAAAAGTTTGGAAAAAGTTGATTCCAGCCCTCATGGATGACTTTGAGGAGCTCAAGACTTCAGTGGAGGAAGTAACTGAAGATGTGGTGGAAATAGCAAGAGAACTACAATTAGAAGTGGAGACAGAATATGTGATTGGTAAAACTTTAATGGATGAAGAGTTGCTTCTTATGCTTGAGATGAGAAAGTGATTTTTAAAGATAAAATCTACTCTGGGTGAAGATGATATTAAGATTATTGAAATGACAAACAAAGGATTTTGAATATTGCATAAACCTTAGTTGATAAAGCAGTGGCAGGATTTGAGAGGATGGACTGCAATTTTGAAAGTTAATGCCACCAATAGTATTTGACTGTGTGGATCACAACATGAGTTGCTTCTTATGCTTGAGAAGAGAAAGTGATTTTTAAAGATAAAATCTACTCTGGGTGAAGATGATATTAAGATTATTGAAATGACAAACAAAGGATTTTGAATATTGCATAAACCTTAGTTGATAAAGCAGTGGCAGGATTTGAGAGGATGGACTGCAATTTTGAAAGTTAATGCCACCAATAGTATTTGACTGTGTGGATCACAACAAACTGTGGAAAATTCTTCAAGAGATGGGCATACCAGACCACCTGATACGCTTCCTGAGAAATCTGTAGGCAGGTCAAGAAGCAACAGTTAGAATGGGGCATGGAACAACAGACTGGTTCCAAATCAGGAAAAAGTACATCAAGGCTGTATACTGTCACCCTGCTTTTTTAACTTATATGCAGAGTACATCATGCAAAATGACAGGATGGATGAAGCACAAGCTGGAATCAGGATTGCCAGGAGAAATATCAATAACCTCAGATATCCAAATGACACCTCCCTTATGGCTGAAAGTGAAGAAGAACTAAAGAGCCTCTTGATGAAAGTGAAACATGAGAGTGAAAAAGTCAGCTTAAAAGTCAACATTCAGAAAACTAAGATCATGGCATCTGGTCCCATCACTTCATGGCAAGTAGATGGGGAAACAAAGGAAACAGTGAGAGACTTTATTTTCTTGGGCTCCAAAATCACTGCAGATGGTGACTGCAGCCATGAAATTAAAATACGCTTACTCCTTGGAAGAAAAGTTATGACCAACCTAGATATCATATTGAAAAGCAGAGACATTACTTTGCCAACAAAGGTCCGTCTAGTCAAGGCTATGGTTTCTCCAGTGGTCATGTATGGATGTGAGAGTTGGACTGTGAAGAAAGCTGAGCACTGAAGAATTGATGCTTTTGAGCTGTGGTATTGGAGAAGACTCTTGAGAGTCCCTTGGACTGCAAGGAGATCCAACCAGTCAATCCTAAAGGAAGTAAGTTCTGAATATTCATTGGAAGGAATCATGCTGAAGCTGAAACTCTAATACTTTGGCCACTTCACGGGAAGAACTGACATTTGAAAAGACCCTGATGCTGGGAAAGATTGAAGGTGTGAGGAGAAGGGGATGGCAGAGGATGAGATGGTTGGATGGCATCACTGACTCGATGGACATGAGTTGAGTAAGCCCCAGGATTTGGTGATGGACAGGGAAACTTGGTGTGCTGCAGTCCATTGGGTCACAAAGTCGGACCTGGCTGAGCAACCTAACTGAACTGAACTGAAGAGAAATAGCATTGCATGCCACTGAAAAAATCATACATAAAAGGAAGAATCAATTATGTGGCAAACTTCCTTCTGTTGAATGAAATATATTTTTTTGCATTCCATTTTTATCTCTTCTATTGACTTTTTGCTATGACTATTTTTTAAAGTATTGCTCTTGGGATTAAAATATGCACATTTAATTTGCCACAATTTACCTTAATTTTATATCAATTCCTGTATACTCTTAGAACCTTAAGAGTATACTTCTATTTTTCCATGCCCCAGTTATTCATTATATTTTGCTATATAATCAAATCCTATGTATGTTATGACTTTATCCAATATATTGTTGCTATTAGTATTTTTGTTTTAATAGTCAATTGTTTCTTTAAGATACAAAAGATGCCCAAAAAAGCCTTATACAATTTTCCATTTTTTTCCCATCTCTGGACATCTTTATTTGTATATATTCAAGTAATTTAATTATTTTTATTTCAGCCTCAAGAGCTTCACTTAACATTATTAGTGATTGAGGTCTGTTGGTGACAAATTCTCTCATCAATATAAAGTAAATAACCCTTGTTCTACTTATCTAAAAGACCTTTAAGAACTTTTAAATTTATTTTGTCCCACTTGTTTATTTTTTTGTTGTTATTGTTGACTGTGCTTTGGTNTACAAAAGATGCCCAAAAAAATCTTATACAATTTTCCATTTTTTCCCATCTCTGGACATCTTTATTTGTATATATCCAAGTAATTTAATTATTTTTATTTCAGCCTCAAGAGCTTCACTTAACATTATTAGTGATTGAGGTCTGTTGGTGACAAGTTCTCTTATCAATATAAAGTAAATAACTCTTGTTCTACTTATCTAAAAGACCTTTAAGAACTTTTAAATTTATTTTGTCCCACTTGTTTATTTTTTTGTTGTTATTGTTGACTGTGCTTTGGTGTCATATCCAAAAACTCACTGTCAAAACAAAAGTCAAGGAGCTTTCCTCCTATCTCTTCTTCTGGAATTTTACAGTTTCATATGGTACATTTAAGTCTCTAACCCATTTGGAATTAGTTTTTGTGAATGATATACGTTAGAGTTCTAGTTTCATTCTTTTGCTTGAAGATACCCAGTTTTCATAATACTGTTTATTGAAGAGACCACTCTTTCCCCATTATGTGTTTTTAGGGTCCTTGTAAAAGATTAGTTGATGATATATGTGTGGATTTAAATCTGAGCTCCCAATTCTGTTCCTATATTCAATGAGTCTATTTTGATATCATACCATACTGTTTTGATTAACCTTATAATATGGTTTGAAATCAAAATGCATGATGGCTTCAGCTTTGTACTTATTTATCAGGATTGGTTTAGCAATCTGGTGTCTGCTGTGTTTACATACAAATTTTAGAGCTGTTTTTCCTATTTCTATGAAAAATGCCAATGTAATTTTGATAGGGACTGCATTGAATCTGTATCACTTTTGGTGGTACGGGCATTTTAACAATATTAATTCTTCTAATCCATGAGCAGGAAATATCTTTCCATTTATTTGTGAAAAGATTCAAATAGCCAATAAGTATATGAAAGCGTGTTCAGCATCACTAATCATCAGAGAATTGCAAATCAAAACCACAGTGAGATATCACTTCATGCCTGTTAGGATGACTTTTTTGACAAAGACAACAGATATCAAGGCAAGGATATGGAACAAAGGGAACCATTAACCATTGTTGGTGGGAATGTAAATTCATATAGTCACTATGTAAACAGTATGGAGTTTTCTCAAAAAAATAAAAATAAGAATACAATATGATCCAGCAATCCCATTACCAGGTAAGTCTCTGAAAGAAAGAAAATCAATACCTTGAAAAAATCTCCACCCCAATGTGTATTGAAACATAATTTACAATATATAATATATGAAAACAGTGTGTTCATCAAAGGATGAAGGGATTAAAAAGATGTGGTACATACATATACAGTGGATATTGTTTAGTCACAACAATAAAGGAAATCCTGCCGAAAACAGGGGTGAAATTAAAGGACATTATGCTAAATGAAATTGGCAAGACAGAGAAAGACAAATGCTATATGATCTCACTTATGTGTGCATTGTTTAAAAAAAAAGAAAAAGATGAACTCAGAGAGAGTAGAATGGTGATTATCAGAAGTTGAGGGTGGGCAGGGATGGAAAGATGCTGGTCAAAGTGTACAAGCTTTAGTTATAAGAGGGTAAGCTCTTGGGATAATTATAGGCATTATTAATACACACACACAAAAGGTTACTGACTATGTGAGGTGACGAATGTGTTAATTAATCTAATTGTGGTAATCATTTCACAAAGTATACATGTGTCAAATCATCATTGTATACTTAAATACATACAATTTTATTTGTCAGTTATACATCAATGAAGCTGCACAAGTTAAAAATAAAATAAATGCAATGCATGATCCTAGATTAGGCCTGGGTTTAAAACAAACTGTTTAAAATGTTGTAATTGGGGAAATTTAAATTGCTTTTCAGATTTATTATTTGATACAATGTCAATATTAAATTTTCTGATCATTGTATTTTGGTTACAAAGGCAAATGCTCTTATTTTCAGAGATACATGATATTTATGGATAAAGTGTCATGATATCTGCAGTTAAGTCAATTAGTTCAGGGGGAAAACAGATAAAGCAAATGAGTCAGAATGCTGACAACTGGTGATTCTAGATGAAGAGCATTGGTATTGAAGGTTCATTGTACTATTTTTGCAACTCTTCTGTAAGTTTGAAATTTTTTTCAAAATAAAAGTTGGTAGAAAACACCTTCAGTTTATCTTTTTATACTGAATATAGAAATCTATGATTTTTTTCTTATTATTTATCTTCTACCTTGTGTTATTTTCTAATGATATCGACATGGTTATTCTTATTATTGATCACCAGTATATAATGGGTCTTTTCCCCTCTGGCTGTTTAAAGAGTTTCTCCTTTGTTTTGGTTTACAGCAATTTGATGTGACTAGATATGGTTTTCTTTATATTTAGATAGATATGGTTTTCTTTTAGATAGATCTGGTTTTCTTTTAGATAGATCTGGTTTTCTTTGTATTTCCTCTTTGTATTGTGTTGAGGTTCTTGGAAGGCTGAGTGAATATTTTTCATGAAATCTGAGAATTTTCATTATTACTTATTCAAGTATGTTTTCCATTCTCATCTCTCTCATTTCCTTCTTGGACCTCAGTTACTTGTATATTAGACATTTTGGTATTGTCTCACGTTTCTCTGAAGCTATTTCATTTATTTCGTCTTCCTTCTCTCTGAGCTTTATAGGTCAGTTTCTATTGCTCTGTCTTCAAGTTCACTTTTTCCTCCCTGTTGCCATCATCTCTAATCTTCTGTTAAATTCATTCAATGAGTTTTCAAAATTCTAGTATTGCATTTTTAGTCCTAGAATTTACATTTGTTTCTTTTTTATAGTTTTCATTTCTCTTCTGAAATTCCTCTTGTACTTTCTCATTATGTTCATCTTTTCTTTTAAATACTTTTAAGGTCTTTGTCTACAAACTCCAATATTGGTGTCATTTAAAGGTCTATATCTATTGACTCTTTTCTTCTGCTTATGAGTCAAATTTTCCCGTTTCTGCACACACCTAGTATTTTGTGTTCTTTATTAATGTAAGCAGGTTATTATTAAACATTACCTGTTTAAATTCAAATGTTGTTGAATTAAACAACAAAATTGTTGAAGGTCTGGATTTTGTCTTTGAGTTGCTCTATCAGCTAGGTAATTTACAGTTTTATTCTTTTAAGGCTTGCTTTCAGGCTTGACATTTTGGATTGGGAAATTACTTGTTTTGTACAGTATAGCATCCCTGTGCATTGTAACATCCCTGTTCTCTACCCACTGGCTTCCAGTCATTCTCCCCTACCAAACATAACAAATACTGAGGTCTCAAACATTGCCAAAGATTCCCTGGTAAAGGGTCAAAAATTATGCTAGCTAAGAACCACTGATCTCGAGTAGCCATTTATATGGGATCAGAATAGTCTTCTATGTGAGCATTCAAAAGAATGCTCAGGATATTTAGTGAGGTATCTACACTCTGGTTAGTCAGAACTCTTAAGACTCCAGCACTGTGTGGTTTCAGTTCAGTTCATATCCCCCCAGTAGCCATATTTTGTCAGCCGCATGGAATCTTGCCTAGTGCATTTTCTGTTTGGTATTCAGGAGGATTTCTTTGGAGTTTTGTGGAGCTCCATCTCAATGCACTTCCCTCATCTATGTTACTTGCCTTGCAGATTCCATCAGCACCTGCTATCCTGAATTTTAAATTTTATTTCTTCCACTCACCAAGACATCAGCTCTCTGGGTTCTACTGCCCAGGGCAGTGATTTGCATAATGATTCCAGACAGGAAACTGACATTATTGTGGAGATTGTCTTATGTGGCTCCACGTCTCAATGACTATATCCCTGAGCTATCTTCTCTCCTATGCTTGAAAACAGTTGCTATGTATATTTGTCCAGTTTTATTATTGTTTACAGTGAGAACTTAACACAGGATGACTATTAATCTTTCCTGATTTATTCTCATAGCTGTCACTCTTTTTGGAACCTGAATATTTCTAGCTTGCTAACATGGTCTCAAGGGCTTTTCTATTTGTTTGTTTGTTGTCAGGTTGAAAAAGCATCATACCATGTCACTGACAGTGTTTCTTTGCCAGCCTTATTATATTAATAGCTATAGCCCTTGATATACTCAGGGAATCATGGACCCTGGATTATATGATTTCTGTTTCTTGAACACATGAACATTTTCTATGTAATGGACTGTATCACTTTACCTTAATCCAACTCACTACTTCCTTTACATTTTTACACATTTATTTATTTTTTATTACCAACATCACTCATCTTTTTTTGCCTTTGGGAATTAACTTTACACTAAAAAAGCTATTTTATTGACTACAGTTAGTTTATTAATTAACATTTGTACATAGCACTCAATTAAAAAAATACAACAACAATCTTTGAAAGAATTAATTTCTGAATGAGTATTGTTTTCCTACATTACTTTTGCTTATGATTTTTTTAATCTATCTTTTGTGATTGTTAATTTCATCATAAGCCTAATACTCTAGTCGGACACGACTGAGCGACTTCATTTTCACTTTTCACTTTCATGCATTGGAGAAGGAAATGGCAAGCCACTCTAGTGTTCTTGCCTGGAGAATCCCAGGGACAGGGGAACCTGGTGGGCTGCCGTCTATGGGGTTGCACAGAGTCAGACACGACTGAAGGGACTTAGCAGCAACAGCAGCAGCCTCTTTTATGACTAGGGTAATATAAGTGAACTAAGCTATTTCATCATAAAGCAAATTCTCGGCTACTTTTTTATGACTAGTGTAATAATGAGTGAAGTAATAAAAGGCTCAGGAACCAGGGTTCCAGCTACAGTCCAACTCCTGACTAGTTATATTACATCTAGCAATTTACTTAATACATTTGGTCTCAGCCTCCAAATCCTTAATGGGCCAGATGCTCTCAAATGTCCCTTTGAACTTCAAGATTCTATCTTGGATCTTAAAGGCACCTGGAGTATCTCTCTTTTCCCAAGCTAGCCAACTCAGCCTCCAAAAGAAATTATAGTTATTGAAAATGCCCTTTTACTACAGTCAACAAAGGACAAAATGTGATAAGAATGAAAGCAATTAGAAAATGTTTCAAGTGCTTTCATTTCATTTCAGTTCAGTTTAGTCACTCAGTTGTGTCTTACTCTTTGTGACCCAATGGACTGCAGCACACCAGGCCTCCTTGTCCATCACCAACTCCTGGAGCCTGCTCAAACTCATGTCCATTGAGTCGGTGATGCCATCCAACCATCTCATCCTCTGTCATCTCCTTCTCCCCCTGCCTTCAATCTTGCCCAGCAGCAGGGTCTTTTCCAAGAAGTTAGTTCTTTGCATCAGGTGGCCAAAGTATTGGAGTTTCAGCTTTAGCATCAGTTCTTCCAATGAATATTCAGGACTGATTTCCTTTAGGTCTGACTGGTTTGATCTTGTAGTCCAAGTGACTCTCAAGAGTCTTCTCTAACACCACTATTCAAAAGCATCAATTCTTCAGCACTCAGTTTTCTTTATGGTCCAACTCTCACATCTATACATGACCACTGGAAAAACCATGAAAGTGAAAGTGAAAGTGAAGTTGCTCAGTCGTGTCCTACTCTTTGCGACCCCATGGACTGTAGCCTTTCTGACTGGTTTGATCTTGTAGTCCAAGTGACTCTCAAGAGTCTTCTCTAACACCACTATTCAAAAGCATCAATTCTTCAGCACTCAGTTTTCTTTATGGTCCAACTCTCACATCTATACATGACCACTGGAAAAACCATGAAAGTGAAAGTGAAAGTGAAGTTGCTCAGTCGTGTCCTACTCTTTGCGACCCCATGGACTGTAGCCTACAGGGCTCCTCCCTCCATGGAATTCTCCACGCAAGAGTATTGGAGTGGGTTGCCATTTCCTTCTCCAGGGGATTTTCCCAACTCAGGGATCGAACCCGGATCTCCTACATTCCAGGCAGACGCTTTAACCTCTGAGCCACCAGGGAAGCCCCAAGCTTTGATTAAATGGACCTTTGTTGGCAAAGTAATGTCTCTACTTTGTAATATGCTGTCTAGGTTTATCATAGCTTTAGTAATATAATTTTGTATTATAATTCAGGGGGCAGAATATGGTCTTATTTGTTTTTTATGTTTGTGTGTATCTTACACATGATAGATCTTGACTCTTTCACATTTTTATATGTCTGGAAAAGGAAAATAAAGGCTGAATCACTTCACATTACAAAAGAAATATGGCTTCAAAATGTGACCTTTGCTGTGACTCTCATGGCACCTTCTGTTTATTTCATCTGGATTGTGAGTTGATCCCACTTTGGACCTACACTTATTCTTCACGTGTAAAAAGCTGGCCTTTGTTAATGTATGCATCTGCCAACTGTGGGTTGAGTAGAACTCTGTACTGTGAATAAGAAACTGCCAAGCTGCAGATGTCTACACCAAAAGAGCTGACGTTTCAGTGGAGAGGATTGACAGGGTAGCCAATATATCCTGGTGATCAGCGCACAAGGTACTAGGGAATCAAGGCCAGAAGTCAAATTTAAGAAATTTGAAAGGATTTTTCACTTCAAGATTAGAGCTAAGAATGCTTTAGGCACTGGCTTCTTTCTGGACTCAAATAGGCCAAGCTCTTTCCTGTCTCAGAGTTATACCTGTGACTGGAGTACTCTTTCTCTGTATCTTCACTTGGTTGGCTTCTTCCATTATCCAAGTTTTAGCTCAAATATCACCTTCTTTAAGGCCTTCCCTGTTTGCATTATCCACAGGAGTCTCATCTCTGTAATGCGTGTACATGCTCAGCCATGTTTGATTCTTTGAGACCTATGGACTGTAACCTGCCAGGCTCCTCTTCCATGAAATTTTCCAGACTGCCATTTCCTACTCCAGGGGATCTTCCTGACCCAGTGATCGAACCCATCCCTTGAGTTTTCTGAATTGGCAGGCAGATTCTTTACCACTGTGCCACCTGGAAAGCCCATAATGTAATTAACCTAAAACTACTTTTCAACTATTTACAATTATCTACAAAAGAGGCCTGGCGTGCTGCGATTCATGGGGTCGCAAACAGTCGGACACGACTGAGCGACTGAAGTGAACAATTAATTTAGATAGATAACTGAGAGGCATGTTCACTTACCTCCTTTTTGGCACCAGAAAAAGTTTTGTATTTGTGTCTCTTGACTTGGAGATCAGCCTTATTATTTGCTTAGGCCAATGAAACTTTAGCAAAGTAACACCAGAAGAGATTTGAAGCTCCTTGCAATGTTGGGCTTGTTCTCTTGTGCTTCTGCCATCACCACAAGGAGAGCTTTGACAAATAGCACAACTGCCTTACCCCCAGACCATGTCCATGATGAATACGTAAGGAGCAGACCTGAGCAACAAGGCCAGCATGAAGCAGAGTATCCCAGCAGAGTTGGGCCTAAATCAGTGAAACCCATCCCACCTGCAGATATATGAATGCGAGAAAAAGATTGCAGTTTTAAGCCACTGATTTTTGGGGTGGTTCATTTTAATTTATGATTTACACCTAGCAGAATGTAAAATTCAGCCAGGTACAAGTCCCAAAGTACTTTTGAACTCTTGAGTTGAAAAATTTAAACCTACAAGTGATTCTTGGTTTTATGCCACTGGGTAGATAGAAGTTATTTAGGAAAACATCACACTTGATCTTTAGCCAAAAGGCCAAGAAGCGATGAGGAAAACATCAAATGGACCTTAGGCTACAAAGACACAAGAAGGTGGAATTTACAGCATTTTTATGCCAGAAAAGGAGCAGGTTCTGCTCTCAGTTGTCATATTTGCCTTGTAATTTAAAGTTAGTTTAGCATGTTATTGAAGAGCTTTGAGTTGGCCTGTGGTTTTCATCTCCTGTATTAAATCATGCATCCTTAGAAAAAGACTGGATTAAATTATAGTAATGCATATTTATTGGACACAAGTGATGACAGGCAGAGTTCCAAAAGTTCATCATTCATTTAAGACACTGTAAAGATAAGAGATAGAGATATCAATCAGATTTAATAGATAAGAAAATTGAGATTCCAGTCCCTTAAGTGATTTGTCCAAGGTTACAAAGCTTTGAACCCAGGTCTCCTGAACTGCAGGCTGAGTCTTTACCATCTGAGCCACAGGGAAGGTCTTATAAAGCTAGATAGGGACATAGATGAAACTCCACTCAAGCAACATGGTTCCAGGATAGACACGCTTAACACAATGCAACCTTGGAGTATTTCTGGCCCATGACTCATATATTACTCACATATGATACAGACACATCTGGCTTCTCAGTACCGTTTCCTTCAAAAAATTCCAAATAGCTCAAAATGGATTTTAAGTACTGCAGTTTTGGCAATTTAAGGTTTGCTAAGTGCAGGTGTTCTGAGTGGGTCTGCTCACACTGAGTCCCCATGTTCTGTTTGAGCTTCTGTCCATGAGGACAGGGGAGGCAGCAGATCAATGATCAGCACGTTGGAGATGGGGACTTGGGGGCTCAGAGCCTCAAAGTGAGGTGGGTGGGGATGGCTTGAGAAATCTAATCGTCATATATATAACCTACTCTTCATAATTGTTCAGGAAATGATTTAAAAATAATAGAATTATTATGGTAATAATGTGAACACAGAATTTTAGTAATAAAGGTGGCAATGACATATTTTTATTTTTAAAAAGGGGAAAAATGGCTTCTCTAAAGCCATAACTTTCTTTAGTGGATACACACAAACATGCTAAGTCACTTCAGCTGTGTCTGATTCTTTGTGACCCTATCGCTTGTAGCTCACAAGGCTCCTCTGTTCAGGGATTCTCAAGGCAAGAGTACTGGAGTGGGTTGTAGATGTAGATTGAAAATGTATGTAGATACTGGAAATTTTAGCTTCAGCTCATCTGCTTTTTGGGTCTTCACAGGTGGCTCAGTGGTAAAGAATCCACCTCCCAATACAAGAGATGCAGGAGACATAGGTTTGATTCCTGGGTTGGGGAGATCCCCTGGGGGTGGAAATGGCAACCCACCCCAGTATTCTTGCCTGGAGAATCCCATGGACAGAGGAGCCTGTTGGACTACAGTCAACAGGGTTGTGAAGACTCAAACACGACTGAGCATGTATGCATGCACACACAACCTGCTTTTTTCTTAGTGATGGATCAGTTTGTGGGAACAAATAAGATATAAAAGTCATGGTCCTGAGCACCTCACCTAATGAAAGAAAATTTAATAATTCACAATGCTTCTTTCAAATCATTTTCTTTTCACTTTTCATAGTTATAAAATTTTATAGAGATTTTCAAGTCATCTAGACAAATGTCTATTCAATTCTTGAATTTTATCTGATGGAAAACTTTTGTATTTCTGGGAAATAATCTATGCATCATGCATTTGCTTCACTATCTCAAATCTAACACATAAACCAAACTCTTAACTTCTTTTTATCTTGACTTTCCCCATCACTGTTGATATCACTGCCATCTACCTGTTGCTCAAGTCAGAAAGAGAGTCATTCTTGTCCTGCCCCTTTATCCTTCACATCTAGTTCATCACCCTGTATTTTTGACTCTGTTTCCAAATATCTCATGGATTTCTTTCTTAACACGCCTATGTGTCTGCTTCCCTATCACAAATTGAGTCCCAGGCGCCATAATGTGTCATCCATACTGATCCAATAGCCTCTCACTAATTTCTCTGGTTCTGTCCCCACAGCTTTTTAATCTGTATCCCTGCAAGTCAGAGTGTTTTTTCTCCCCTTCAGTGTAAATCAAATTCTTTACTCTCTTATGTAAAACCCTCTGTCCTTCAACAGCTTCATTCTACGTTTAGAAATAGCTATAAACTTGAGCCCTGCATCTTCTGCTATTCTCATCTCTTTGTACAGTGCTTACCTATGATGACCTTCTTTGATTGCATATATATTATTCCCATTACCACTATAAATTGCTTAAGAATTAGTTGATATAATGTTGTGTATTTATTTTATGCTTGATCCTTTGTTAGAATTTGAGAGCAGGGCTCATATTATTTTATTCAATAACATAATACCTGGAAAATATGCTATGTGTATTTAATATTTTAAATGTATGCTGAACAAAATCTATATTTAGAGAGTTCTAACCTATACAAAGTTATCCCTTTATAACTTTAGGATGTATAAACTAAGTTATATTCTTTCATATAGTTATAGATTGTTGTATCCATTTTAATGTGTCTTTGCTCTCACAACCAAATCAACATTGCATTGATCAATATCTCTTGTGAAAATATTGAGTTTAAGTTGTTTTAGATGTTAAAAATTCTGTACATGCTAATTATTTTTAAAAGTCATTGTCATCTAAATTTCCAAATTTCCAAAAGTTGCCTAATCTGACAAAAATCAATATATACAAAAGTACAAAATGAAAAAGAGCTTAATGAATATGCCTTTAAAAAATTTACCAGTTGACACTTTGCTTTAAAAGAGCTTTACATTTAAATATCATGCTACTTCAAGACAGCATCTCTATTTGCTTAAGTTTTAGAAACTTAATTTAAGGATAACTTTTTAGGATTTTATATATAAAATAAATCAAAGTACTCCAGTTTTATTACTACAGTAAATTCAAGTTCTTAAGTGAATCATTGAAATATTTGTAAGAATAAATACTTTGATTTTGTCAATGTGTCAGCTTTCAGTTAAGTTTTCAATGAGGTGACTGAGGGGACTTCATATTTAGATATAAAGAAGGAACAGAAAGATTGGAAAGCCTAGTTGTTAACAAGTCTTTGCTGGAAGGGATTTAAAAATTGGATTTTAACAACCAAACTCAACTGATATTGATGGCCTCTGCTAGTTACAAAAAACATAGTGAAAAAATGTCCTGGCAGAATGTACTGTTCCTGGTTGATAGGCAGAATAAACATTAATAAAATAAATAAAGTCCCTGTCCTATCCCTGGAATCTATGAGTATATGACTTAACATGTCTAAAGGAACTTTGCAGATGTTGTTAAGTTGAGGATCTTGAGATAGATTATTCTGGTTTGTCTGAGTGATTTAACTGGGTTTCTAGAAGTGGTCTGTGAAAGAGCTTCATGTCTAATGGGACAAATATCCTTGACATACAAAAGAAATCCACAAGATTTTTGAATTTGTCCTAGTAGCTCAAACGGTAAAGCATCTGATGCAGGTGCAGGAGACCCGGGTTCAGTTCCTGGGTCGAGAAGATCCCCTGGAGAAGGGAATGACACACTCCAGTATTCTTGCCTGGAGAATACCATGGACAGAGGAACCTCACAGGTTACAATCCATGGGGTTGCAAAAAGTCATACAGGACTGAGTGATTAATAATTTCACTTTCAACCGACATAAAATACTGACATCTTTGACTAAAAGAGACAAAGAGAGTAAAAAGTGAAAGAAAACTGTCAAGGTGACAAAATTTAACAGGTAGGAAATAGGCAGATCAATTTTTCCAGCTGCAAACAAGTGCTGTACTTCATACAAAAGGAAGGATATCTCTGAGGGCAAAGAGCCTCAAGACAAGAAGGCAGAACCTTGAACCACCAAGGATTACTCTCAGGCCTTGAGACCTGTGTGGTTTACCAGCTAGATTTTGAATTTGCTTTCCCTTCCACTTTCTTTCTCTACCTACTTTATTTTAAATGGGAATGGTTGTGACTGGTACGCTATGTCCCGCTATTGTATTTTGGGAGCAGATAAACTTGTTTTTTAATTTCACAGGTTTACAGATGCAGAGGAATTTTGCCCCAGAATGGATCAGTTCCTATTCATACCTGATTTAGATGATTTAAATGACCAGAACTGGGAATTTTGAGCTGATGAGATTTATATGAGATTTTGGACTTAAGTTGATGCTGTTAATAGGCTGAAACTTTTAGAGATGCTAGAATGGAGTGGATAATTTTACATGTGGGTTGATGTGAAGTTTCATTAATATGTACCAGAAGGCAGGTTGTGTTAGACAGAATAATGGCCCCCTAATAACACCTACATCTAAATCTCCTGAACCTGTGAATACATTATGTAACATGGCAAAGGGTAATTAATATTTCACATGGAATTAAAGTTGCTAATCAGATGAATTTAAGATCAGATTTTTGCCTTAAATCACTCTTTCTCTAATATTAAAATTATATTACATCATTTCTTTGTTTATGTTTATTTGGTGTGCTGTTGCACATGTTTTTATTTTCAATTTTTAAAAAAAATTTATTTTAGGTGAATTGTGTTATTTAGCATAATTTTAATTCTTTCTTTGGAATTCAGTTTAATATATTATTTTTATTATAATCTGTGGGTTGTCAATATTCCTTAATTGAAATGACAAATATATTTAGTCCAATTTATGCCATGTTATTATGTTGTCATTTTATACTTTTTAAATCCTCTCACTGGGTGTTTTCTTTGCTTTGATTTTTTTAGTGTGGGTGTGTGTATGTGGGTGTGCGTGTGCAGTTCTTCTGATATTTAGGAAAGTTTCCATCATTATTTTAAGAGCTGATTTTGTGTTTTATTTCTAAAGTTTAATTGTTTCTTCAAGTATGACCTATATATAAAAGAACATATGAGATGTGCACAGCTCAGTAACTTTTTAAAAAGTGGAAACACTCATTTAATTATTGCCAAGTTGAGGAAATTGAATGTCCTTAGCACCTACAAAGTCCCCTTATACCCTCTCCAATTTTCTACCACATTTCTAAATATAACTATGATTCTGACTTTTAGGACCATAGATCATTTTTTATTATTTGGAATTGTACATAATCTGAATTATATAGAATTTATTCTTTTATGTTCTTTTGTTCACTGTTATGTTTATGAGATTCATCCATGTTATTGCACATAGAATAGTTGGCTTATTCCCATTGCTCTGTGGGATTCACTTGTACAGCTCTAATAGCATTTATTTCCTTTACTTTTGATGGACATTTAAGATGATTATAGTTCTTGACTCTTAGAGACACTTTGTTGAGAACATTCTTGTTCCTTTTTTATGATGCACATATGTATACACTTCAGTTGAGTGTGTAGCTGTGAGTAAATTCTTTTGCATAGTTTACAAATATGTTCAAGTATAAGATTTTATGTGTAATTTCCTGATAGCTTTTATCAATAAAAGTATTTTTTCTCGATTCCATTTTCTGTTTATGTGTGCATTTTAAATCTTGAACAAATATTAAGTTTTATGCAATAAATTTTTCAACATCTATTTAGATAATAATATGAATTTTCTCTCTATATCTGTTATTATGGTGTATTACACTGATTGCTTTTCAAAACTTAAGCCATCTCTAATAAATCAGATAACCAAGATGCAATGAAAAAAATTCTTAGAAACATATAAGCTACTGGAATTGACTCAAAAAGAAATATAAAATCTGAACAAACCTATAGTAAGTAAAGAAATTAAATCAATAGTCAAAACTACCCAACAAAGAAAAGTCTGGGACAGCATGGCTTAACTTATGAATTCTACCAATCCTTTAAAAAAGAATTAACACCAAAGCATTCTCAAAACTCTTCTGAAATTGAATGAATTTCTAACATTCTATGAGACCAGAATTAACATGATGTGAATTTAGTTGTAGTTACTGATATGCTTCCCCTTCATGAATCACAGCCTTGTTATGATGAAGGGGCTTGTGTAACTCAATGGAGATAGCCATGCCATGCAGGGCCAGCCAACATGGGTAGGTCATCATTTGTCGTTTTGACAAAATGTGGTCCACTGGAGGAGGAATTGACAACCCACTCCAGTATTCTCACCTGGAGAACTCCAGGAAAAGTATGAAAAGACAAAAAGATATGACACTGGAAGAGAGCCCCCCAGGTCAGAAGGTATCCAATATGTTACTGGGGAAGAGGGGAGGGCAATTACTAATAGCTCCAGTAAGAATGAAGTGGCTGGGCTAAAGCAGAAATGATGCTCAACTGTGGTTGTGTCTAGTGTTAAAAATAAAGTCTGACACTGTATTCATTGGAAGTTGAAGCTCCAATGCTTTGGCCACCTGATGCCAAGAGCTGACGCAATGGAAAAGACTCTGATTCTGGGAAAGATTGAAGGCAAAAGGAGAAGGGCATGGTAGAGAATGAGACGGTTACATAGCATCACCAACTCAATGGACATGACTTTGAGCAAACCCTGGGAGATGATGGAGGGCAGAGGAGCCTGGCATGCTCTGTACATGATGTGCTCTGTACATGGGGTCACAGAGAGTTGGACACGACTGAACAACAACACTGATGTATTTGGAGTTAGTGCCATCACTTTGTTTTATGCTTGCTCTTTGTCCTACCTTTCCAATGTTCTCCCTTGATCCCGCTTTTCTGCCTTCTATTAGATTGCTTAGGAGTTGATTTTTTTGAGAGTATTGAATTCTGTTTCTAGGCTTCCCAGGTGGCACTAGTGGTAAAGAATCTGCCTGCCAATGCAAGAGATGTAAGAGACACACTTTCCATCCCTGGGTCAGGAAGATCCCCTGGAGGAGCGCATGGCAACCCACTCCAGTATTCTTGCCTGGAGAATCCCATGGACAGAGGCGCCTCATTGGGCTATGGTCCACAGGGCCACAAAGAGTCAGACACAAGTGAAGCATCTTAGCATTCATGCAATCTTGTTTCTACCATTTTCCTCAGAATAGGATCTTTGAGTCTTTTGCTTTCAATCATTTTATGTCATCACACTTTTAGAATTTCTAATAGCATAAAAATAGGTTTTTAACTATAGTTTTAGAATAACTGTCTTTTAAAAGGAAAATTTAATGTGTATTAAATGTAAATTTAGTATTCTTGGGATGTGTGTGTGTGTGTGTGTGTGTGTACGTATATGTGTGTTATGAGCTGATCTCGGTAGGTTTATTTTTTTGATGAGGATTCAGAGTTCCCTAGATTTTGAAAGGATCTTTAAATATTGACTTCCCATGGCATTCCACTTGGAGTCTAAGGGTTTTAAATAATCTTAGGCAGTTTTTATGATAATTTCTGTGCTTATGGCTCCTGTACCATATAGGCTGTGTAAATTTAGACATCACACATGTGCAATGTGACTTTTCCCTGTTGTGTTTTCAATCGTAGGCCCTGGACTGATCTGAAGCCTCCTCAGTTTGGTGTGCAAAACTTTCAGTCCCTCTGTGGGATGTTGCAGCCCTTCAAAGCTAAGCTCCCAGCGTCATGCTAGGGTGTCAGCTTCAAACTCTGACTTGCATGGTTCAGGAAACAATCATTCACATCACCAAATGGATGTTGGAAACGACTTTCAGTTCCCTCATTTACAGAGGCCAAATCCTATGGACTGCTCATTACCACATGTGTATCATTCAGCTTTGATTCTTCTCATCATTTCTAGCATCTGAGAATTACTTTTTGCTTTTTGGTTTTATTTTATTGTGTATTTCTAGATAATTGCAGTAAGACAAATATCCGTATCAAATTAGTTGACCACATTGTATGGAGTTTAGCAATTAATGATAAAATGTGTCATAGTTTGAAAAAACTAGGGTGAATTAGCAAGTCATATAGCTATTGATTCAAATTTGGTAAGAACATTCTTTCCTTCACATTGTAGAATCTAGAAACTTTAGATAAGGATAAATTGCACTGGTCTGTTAAAAGAATTCATTACTGAAGTTACTAAACCATTGGACTTGCTTCTGAAAAGCCACAAATTGGTGTGCTTTGATGTTTTGTTCAAGTAAGAAAAATAGATCCTTTTTTTAAAAAGATCTGCAAGAGATCCTGACAGCATGGTTTCAACTCAGACTATATGAAAGCAGCGCTGGAAAACTAGCCCTCTATATGTGTACTGCTCACTTTCCCAACAATGTGGATTTCCTATGTTCATTTCTTAGTCCTTCTTTCTCCCTTCCTCCCTCTCTTTTGTTCTTTCTTTCTTTCCACAAATATTTACTGAGGACACAAAGTTACATTACCTGTAGCACTGAAAATTATTCTTGTTGCCTGAGGTGTCTCATCTGGGAATTCCATTCTAGTTGTCCCATGACCCTGCAACTCAAGAAACAGCCTATCCAAAAACAACTGCTGAGAGTAACCCAAGATCTTCATAACTCATTCATTCTTTCCTTCCACTTTATAAACTTCTCACTCATTATTATTTATTACACTTATTTCTCTGCCTCCGTGTGTACTCATGTGCCCTGTCCCATGTGATATTACATCAAATGTGATTGGAGTATCCATTACCTTCCATTAGGGAATATTTCTTTTTTCTTTCCTCCACAGACATGTACTACACCAGGCTTCCCTGTCCTCCACTGTCTCCCGGAGCTTGCTCAGGTTCATGCCCATTGAGTCAGTGATGCTATCCAACTGTCTCATCCTCTGCTTCCCTCTTCTCCTATATAGCAAGTATATAGTAGACATCTGAAGAACAAAAAATATCTATTCATGTCTCTTCTGATCTGATAAATGGAAAGATTTTGAGCCTACGTTTTCTGTGGCAAGTGGGTGGCATTCAGCCACAGCTGCTTGCTCCTACCTCAGGACCTTTGTGCCAACTACTTAAAGCCTTCTTCCCCTCTGGTCTTCACACAGCTCAGATCTCAGCATAAGGGTTGTCTCTTCAGAGATGTTTCCTTGGCCACCCAGTGCTTTCTCTGGCTACCCAAAGTAAAATGGTGACCTCTTCATTCATATCATATGATTTTTCAAAAATTCTCTACCTAAACTGCATCACCACATGAAAATTTTTTGTTATTCTTTGTCATTTGAGTATCCTTTCTCTCCCTCACTCCACACATGAATTTATATTCCTAGTAATGTTTATTGGATAACAGATATAAATTCTGTCTTGTTGATCGCAGGGTATTTCTTATTTCTATAAATATTCCTGCTGTAGTTCTTGGAGGAGGTGAAGTCATTTAGAAATAGTCTGGGGGTTGGGAATGGTTGTGAGGGGCTTTTTTGGACCTTGCTTCTAAACTTTGGTAAATGAGACCAGAATAACATTTAGTCGACAGCAAATTTTCTGTTAACTACTGAGGCAAGAACTTTCTTAGTACTTTAGGTGACTCCATGTGAACCATGATGTGTTGTATTCTAGCTACTGAAGTGAAGTCACTCAGTCGTGTCCAACTCTGCGACTCCATGGACTGTCGCCTACAAGGCTCCTCAGTCCATGGAATTTTCCATGCAAGAGTACTGGAGTGGGTTGCCATTTCCTTCTCTAGGGGATCTTCCCAACCCAGGGATAGAACCCGGGTCTCCCACACTGCAGGCAAACGCTTTACCGTCTGAGCCACCAGGGAAGCCCTGAGAATAGTTACTATTCCCAACTCTGTGTGACCTCCAGGCACTATTCCCTCCAATCCTTTTGGTTGTTTCTTTGGCCTTAGGTAATTTTATCACATGCACTAGCTTTCTAATAACCAACAGAATGCTTTTGGGGAAAGCATTGCAGAGTGTTCTATCCCAACGACTCTCCCTTCTCAGTACTTTGCTTTGTGAACTCTGGCCATGTTGGTTCTCCTGACTCCCAGCTCTTTCCACTTAACTCAGTGACTCCATTGGACTGTGCATGAGTCTGTTCTTTCCCCCTCCCCATCTCCTTCTGTGATTTGGACACCTCCAGGCAGTAAGACCAAACAATTACAGGGCTCATCTCATTTGGTATTCACTGTCCAGAGACCACTGTCCTTCATAATCCAATGTAAAAATGTCTTGAGAGCCATTGTTTTATATATTTGGTCCAATGTTTGGGGTTTTTCAGACATAAGAGTAGATTTGCTACTTGTTACCCCAGTGTGGCCAGAAGTAGGAGCCCCACATATTAATTTAAATTTAATTTGAAGAATAAGAACATTTCTGGTTTTATTAATTAATGTTCTCTCAGGATCTGATAGTGCTTGACACTAAGTAGGATATCGCAAATATTTATTAAATGAAATAATGCAACTGATTTGAATCAGTTAATATTGAAAGATCTGAATTTATGTTTCAATGAATCCAAATGTACTCTAAATGAACTACTGTACATGGAATGTAAAATTGAAAGTACTCTGTAAATATATACTATCTTTGTTTTAATTTTCTTGTATTATTAGAATGATTTACTAAATTATAGACATAACTCAACTTATTACTATATCATTAAGAACTTGAAGCTGAGGGACCTTAAGCATTCACAGATACACATCTGATTATAGTGTAAAAGCAGCAAATATACTGCTCAAATTCAAATAATTGCAAATATAAACTATAAATCTGTTCTAAAATTCATAGTATTTATTAAAAGTATTTTGGTCTGTCCTGGGGATGTTTTGTACTTTTTGATGCTTCTTAGCATGTGATTATCTATTCTTGAGAAAGAAAAAGTAAAGTGATTCAAATATATAAGCCATGTAACAATAACTTTCATAAAAAATAACTTTTTATTTACAAAATAATAGCATTTAATTTCAATTATGGATATTTTAGAACTAAACAATAATCACTTAAATAAACTTTAGCTCATCTAACAGGTCAGAAGTTCAGAACTAATCCTGAATTTCAGAGAAAATGTCACACATATTGTAGTTAGTGGCTGGTAGATTAACAATCGACTTCCCTGTTGGCTCAGATGGTTAAGAATCTGCCTGCAGTGCAGGAAACACAGGTTCGATCCTGGGTTGGGAAGATCCAGGATGACAACCCACACCATTATTCTTACCTGGAGAATTCCATGAACAGAGGAGCCTGCCAGGCTACAGTGCGTGGGTTCGTGAAGAGTCGGACATGAGTAAGTGACTAACACTTCCACCTTCTTCTCTTAAAAAAAATGAAACAAAGTAGAACAATAAAGTCTTGATTTGTAGCGGTTGCCCATTGTTAAGGGTTAAACTGTGCCTTCTTAAAAGATTTGTTGAATAGGTTGAATTCTAATCCCTACTACCTCAGAATGTGTCCTTATTTAGGAATAGAGTTGTTGCAAGTGTGTAGTGATGGTGAATTTATACTGGAGCAGGAGGAGAAGGGGACGACAGAGGATGAGATGGCTAGATGGCATCACGACTCAATGGACATGGGTTTGGGTGGACTCTGGTAATTGGTGATGGACAGGGATGCCTGGCGTGCTGTGGTTCATGGGGTTGCAAAGATTCAGACACGACTGAGAGACTGAACTGAACTGAACTGAGAGTAGCCTTTAGTACAACATAACTGATGACTTTATAAGTGGAGAAGAGACAGAGAAGCAAAGACACACATAGGGGAATAGCAGAGGCAGGGATTGCAATGCTGTAGTTGCAAGCTAAGGCATGCCATGGATTGATGGTGATTGCCAGAAACTCAGAAGAAACAAAAAAGGATTCTACCTAGAGTTTCAGAGGAAGCATGGCTACAGGGGACCATGATTTCAGACTTCTAGCTTCCAGAACTCTGAGAGAATATATTTCTGTTGTTTTAAGCCACTTAATTTACAGAACTTTCTTATGGAATCTGATATATGCATGAAGTAAGTACTTTCATTATGGCCAATTTCAACCTACTGACATGAAGTCATTTAGTCCAGATCTAGGAAAAGATGTTGACAATGGGTTCCTGCCAGCTGGTATGAGTAACCTCTAGCATACCACTCAAACTCACGTCCATCAAGTCGGTGATGCCATCCAGCCATCTCATCCTCTGTCGTCCCCTTCTCCTCCTGCCCCCAATCCCTCCTAGCATCAGAGTCTTTTCCAATGAGTCAGCTCTTCGCATGAGGTAGCCAAAGTACTGGAGTTTCAGCTTTAGCATCATTCCTTCCAAAGAACACCCAGGACTGATCTCCAATACAGCATAAGTGAAGTCACTCAGTCGTGTCCGACCCTTTGTGACCCCATGGACTATAGCCTATCAGGCTCCTCCATCATGGAATTTCCCAGGCAAGCGTTCTGGAGTGGGTTGCCATTTCCTTCTCCAGCATAAATACAGCATAAAGACATGCAAATACAAGCCAGGCATATTAGATTAGATTCAACAGGCATAAAATATCATGTCAGTAAATATAATAAAATAAATTAGAAAATAAAGAATTACAAAAAAAATTGTTATTCATTGAAACTGTGTGCCTAGATGACTAGTAGAGAAAATTACTATTATACTTGTAACTTTTAATATTCTATAATTATAAATAAACAAGAAGTTGTAAGCAAAGTAGAGACTCCATATGTTAAATTCTTATTGCACACTTTGAACAAAACCCATGCGTACCAATATTTAAAAAATTTTAATGGTAAATGAGTTTATTAAATTATCTAATCTCAGTTGGATAAACAAAGATGCTTTCATATGATTATGCATGTATAAACTGCTTCTTTATTTTGTTTTAATAAAATTCCTTGTAGAATAACCAGCCTCACAAAAGTCTATTGATTAAAATAGAATAAGAAATTTTATAGCAATTTCAGCAAGTTTTGAATATTTATTTTAAATTTTGGAATCGAGTAAAGTGAGTGATGATATATTTTCAAAGGGCATTCTTAATACTTTATCAGTAGCCAGTTCCAATAATTTACTCCAAAATTTTTTGGTTCAATTTAAATTATCTTTTGTTGAAATATGTGAATTCTGGATACATTAATTTTTTACATGAAGATTTTTGAATGAATGATAACTTTAGTATTATTCCATCTGCTATGGACTGAATTGAATATCTGCAAATTCATCTCTTAGAGCCCTAACCTCTGATGTGACTGTATTTGGAGATGGGCCTTTAGGGATTTAAGTAAGGTTAAATAAGGTCATAAGAGTGGAGCCCTGATCCAATAGGATTAGTGTCCTCGTTAGAAAAAGCACCAGAAAACTTGTTCCCTCTCACTGTGTCTCTGTTTATGCCAAGGAAAGTCCATGTGATTGCATAGTCAGCAAGCCAGGAAGAGGGTGCTCAGCAAAACTGAATCCACTGGAGCCTTGATCTTGGACTTCTATTCTCCAGAATTGTGAGAAAATTAATTTCTGTTGTTTAAGCCACCAGTCTCCAGCTATGGTATTTTGTTAGGTAGTCCAAGGAGAATAAAGCAATCAAATTCATAGTGTTTGCTGACAACACTTTGCAGATGATAATATCAAGATCATTTTTTTACTCACTCATCATTATTTTAAAGTTAAAACTGTGATACAATGCAGGAGACCCAAGTTCGATTCCTGTGTATCAGAAAAATCAGAAAAATGTATCAGAAAAATCCCCTGGAGAAGGAAATGGAAACCCTCTCCAGTATTCTTGCCTGGAGAATTCCATGGACAGAGGAGCCTGGTGGGCTACAGTCCATAGGGTTGCAAACAGTCAGACACGGCTGAGCGGCTAACATAGCAATCTACAAAAACACCTGTTCTTTACAGTTTCTAACTTTTAATTTTGCTCTTTAATCTTAGCTTTCCTTTGGAAAAATAATTGAATTGTTGCTTTTCATAGAAATATAAAGGTAAGGCAATGGCACCCCACTCCAGTACTCTTGCCTGGAAAATCCCATGGACAGAGGAGCCTGGTAGGCTGCAGTCCACGGGGTCGCGAAGAGTCAGACACGACTGAGTGACTTCACTTTCACTTTCACTTAAATATATCCAAAGTATCAGTCAATACAACAAGTCAGACTTTCCTATTAATATGTTTAAATGTCAGAGCAAACCTTATTTTTTATCCTGAAGAAACAAACTGCTTATTTTGCAGTTTAAACACTCCTGACACAATTTTTTTCTTCAATACCAAAAATAGCTGCTTATGGTCAGATTCCATATTATCATAACTGGCTGTGTGGGGGAAAAAAATTAAAAAATCTCCAATTTGTAGTTTTTACTGGTTTACTTGAAGTATGTATCACCATTGCTGATGATTTTAGTCTATGAAGACAGTTTTCAGAAGAGAAATGCAAACAGTCAGTTCTGAGAAGCCAATATAGGTTCTTACATAACTCAAAATTTATGCTATGTCACAAGCGTTGTTTACTTCAGCTGACTTTTTTTTTAAAATCAAGACTTTCTCAATGAGGGAAGCGTTGCACTGATTTGCATTCTCTCACAAGGGGCGTAACTTAGGTAAGTACTTCCAAATGTTTTCCTGATGCTGACAGCTGCAGCATCAGAACATACCTTTATATAAAGCATAAACTGTCAACCACATTTGAGGATAAAACAATTCTTCATATTTTATAAAATTTAGAGCTACTTGTACTTCTCAGCCATAAAGCTGAAAGAGAATTTAAATCAGAACAGAGATTTCTTTCTTCTAATTTTTATCATTTTCAGTCCACACATATACTAAAAGAACTGCCACAAAAACAATATTTGCACGTTCATCAACTTACAGTGAAAGAATGCTGTGCCAGTGTTTATTCAGGGAGTTAGTCTTCCACACCATTAGGCAGTTTGGGAAATCATCAAGCTATGATCAGTCCTTCACTAATGTCTTGTCAACTATATACATATATGATTTTTGGCAATTGCAAATGCCATTTCATACAAAACCTATGAAACACTAACATTTATACATAGACTACTGAACATATGCTTTTATCAGATTTTGAATTTAAAGTACATTAACTAAACTAGCACAAGTTTCTTTTTCCTTCTTCACAATTTCATGGAAAGAAGATATGTTCTTACTTTAGATCTTAGCAACTTCACCATACAATTTTTTAATTTCCTTATTAAGTTGAGAACTTTCACCTTTTCACTTAAAGGAAGCATTTTATGCCTTCTCTTTGATATATCTCAATTGCCAAAATCACTACTCTTGGACTTTGAGGCCATTATTATTAATAAGTAAAATAAGGGTCACTTGAACACAAGTAATATCTCAGTAGTCAATCTGATAACTGACAAGATGGCTACTAAGTGACTAACAGGTAGGACATCCTGGCAAAAGGGTCATTCACACCTTGGGCTCAATGGAGCAGGACCTCCAGAGAGTTCATCATTCTGCTCGGGTGTTCAGTCATGTCTGTTTGCGACCCCATGGACTGTAGCCCACCAGGCTCCTCGTCCATGGGATTTCCCAGGCAAGAATGCTGGAGTTGGGCTGCCGTTCCCTCCTCCAGAGGATTGTCTGGACCCAGGGATCAAAACTGCATCTCTTTCATCTCCCACACTTGGCAGGAGGATTCTTTAGCACTAGCCTGAAAAGCCATGATACTCAGAACAGCATGCAATTTAAAACCTACTTTTTGAATTTTTCATTTAATATTTTCAGACCATGTTTGACTGTGGAAAACTGAAACAAAGGAAAGCAAAACTAGAAAAGGGTGCTGGGGGTGGGGTGGGGTGTGGGAGAGTGGGTACTACAAACAACTATTTTGATGATTTCACAAATTCGTTAGCTAAAATAGCCTTCCAAATAATACATTATGGTTTCAGCATTTCATCATCAATTAGGGATGAATTCAACATATAAGCCAACATATTTTCAGGTAAATTTCATTGGAACTCTTTTGCCCTGTTTCTATGAAATCAAAATTGTCCACATTGTCCGCATTCAAAGACCATTGCCACATGCAGCAAATTGTGTCTTTTCATGTAAGAAAAAATTCTGATGAAGCTTGTGAGACCACATACAACTGGAATTAAATTAAATAATGAAACTTTTATTTCTCTGAAATAGAAAGTAATCTTATATGATGTCATAAAACAGTCAATTAAAATTTAATGTGATTGTAAAAACAAACTGATAAAAATAAATATTTATTCTCAGATTTTATATAATTTGGGGTTACATTTGGCAAAGTAACTTCAAAAGGCCACACATTGTAACTGAGTTCTACTGCATATGGCTGTGCATAGGCTTGAGTCACAGGCAATTCACTATATGAATTGGAAAACAAAGTGGTTAAACCTTATTCCAAGACATGAGTCTACCCATCAGGTTCTTAGATCTTGCAACAATGTCTAACTGCTACAGGTTTTTCTAAATGCTTACTCTCAGTATTTCCTCATCAATTGGTAACAAATAGTTCATGAACTGGCACCAATATTTGGATCACACTGTGAGCAGCACTTTTGTAGGAAAGTCTTTCCCACACATTGATACTGTTCAGTACATTGGTTACATCATGAGACACAATAAAGAACTGCCATATCTAGTAAGACTTCATCATGACCTATATATTGTGATAAGTATTTTATATGGATTATCTAGTTTAATTCTCACACAGCTCTTAATGGGGTGACATCATTTTCATCCCCATTTTATAGGTGGAGTAACAGAGGCTTAGAAAGTTTAACTAACCAGTCCCTATTCTCACATTATGTCTTCATATTAGTTGAATGAGACAATCTATGATGCTACCTCGGTACTAGAATTTTAAGGAAGAAAAAAAGACCTATTTGTCCACAAGTAGCTCCCCACAGGCCCACCCTTCTTTCACACTGGCTTGAAATTGTCATTAATACATGAGAAATGGCCTTCAGAAAGTTTGAGAAGTTGCCTCCACATTTGCCCTACGTTTTTGCTAGGAGAGGAAGATAATTGCAAGTCTCCAGGTGGCAGATAATTCCAGGCTCAGAATGACAGAGTTGGGTTAGGGTCTTGGAGTGAAGGGTAGATGAGAAAATAAGGATACCTGATCTGATCTTGCTCAGCTTCAACTGCTTGAGAATTAATTCTTTTCATTCTTCCTCTTTTGTCTTTCGATATCTTCCATTTTTCTCCCCTACCTTCTTTTTCTACTGAAACATCATAACTTTAGAAATAAGGCTTCTGTTCGAATTCTAATTCCATCTGGACAGAACAGTAAAAAGTGACACTATCCCCTCATTCTCTTTTGCTTTTCAGCAGGCTGAGTGATCTCTAAATGCCTGTCCTAGATAATTAAATAAAGATACCTACATTTTTGTCAGTTCTTTATTCATGACAATAACTAATTTTAAAACTAAATATAAACTAATTGTGGCCCCTACCCCAGTTCTTGATTTATCAGCACTGTCAACTAAGCCTTCATCAGTTCAGTTCAGTTAGTCACTCAGTCGTGTCTGGCTCTTTGCGACCCTGTGGACTGCAGCACGCCAGGCTTCCCTGTCCCTCACAAAATCCCAGAGCTTACTCAAATTCATGTCCATTGAGTCAGTGATGCCATCCAACCATCTCATCCTCTGTCATCCTCTTCTCCTCCTGGCTTCAATCTTTCCCAGCATCAGGGTATTTTCAGATGAGTCAGTTCTTCATATTAGGTGGCCAAATTATTTGAGTTTCAGCTTCAGCATCAGTCCTTCCAATGAATATTCAGGACTGATTTCCTTTAGGATCACTGGTTGGATTGCCTTGCCATCCAAGGGACTCTCAAGAGTCTTCTCCAACACCACAGTTCAAAAGCATCATTTCTTTGGTGCTCAGCTTTCTTTATAGTCCAACTCTCACATCCATACATGACCACTGGAAAAGCCATAGCCTTGACTAGACGGACCTTTGTCGGCGAAGTAATGTCTCTGCTTTTTAATGCAATGTAATTAGCCTGTGTGTGCCCGTGTGTGTACATGTCTATGTTTGTTTCTACAGTTTTTTTTTTTTTTCTGGGAATTCTAGAACCAAAGAATCTTCACAAGTACCAACTTGTGGTGGTACTTCAACTCTAGTACTTTCTAGAACAACCTTTCTAAAGCAAATCTAATCATGCCACATTCCTGCTGAAAATCTGAGTAATTTCTATCATCCTAAGTGAAAGTGAAGTCGTTCAGTCATGTCTGACTCTTTGCGACCCCATGGACTGTAGCCTATCAGGCTCCTCCATCCATGGAATTTTCCAGGCAAGAGTGCTGGAGTGGATTGCCATTACCTTCTCCAGGGGATCTTCCCGACCCAGGAATCGAACCCAGGTCTCCTGCATTGCAGGCAGACGCTTTACCGTCTGAGCCACCAGGGAAGCGGTGGTTTGGATGATGCTTCTCATCATCCTAAATGAAACCCAAAACCCTTAACAAAGATGTTAGGGTTCTTCTAGATCTCATCCTTGCTTGTCCTATCTTTCCTTACCTTGTACGCTCTAAACTGAAAGCCTCACTGTTTGACAGTTTTGTTGCCTCTTTAACTGGTCCCTCTTCCCGTCTTCCCTTTAACCTGTGCAACTTCATCTCTTCCTTTAGGTCTCATCCTAGATGTTATTTCCCCTTGGGTTAAATCCCCCTTGGCAAGACCCCTTTGCTCCTTCTCTGTGCTTCTGCAGCCTATCTTCTTTTTCTTTCAGTGATTGCAATCTATGGCTATTGTGTATTTAGTGGCCAGACTACCCACCCCTATAATTACCTTGATGGCAGGGGCTTTGCCTCTACTTTTGAGCAATTTTATCTGCAGCAGTCAGTAAAATGCTGAACTTATGCAAGACCCCCAGTGAATGAATGTTGAATGAATAAAGCCAGTCTCAGTTATTATTGAAAATGCCATCATTACCTCCAAAATATTTCTCCTAATTGACATCACTTGATTTAAATTACATTACCCTACATTTCTTCAACCTTTGTAAAATATAGTTAAGTATTGTAATTTATGGAATGCTGTGCTTGTCCACATGTGTTTTTGAAAATATTATTTTTATTATGCTTTTCTTCTTTCCCTGGTTATATGATAATCTTTGGATTATTTTTAAAGAATTATAGTTTTATTATTGGGTACACACAATCACTTGAATTCATTACACAAATCAAGTTGCTTTACTCTCAAGACTGTAATTATTTTAATTGAATGTGAATAAGAGTTTCTAAAATGTTTTTGTGTGGCTTTTAAAATGAATTCTATTGCATCAGTTTGCTTATTAAATTATTTTAACTGATATAATGCAAAATTAACAACTCTACAGCTCCTTTCAAGTTGGAATAGGTAGAATCAAAAATAATATTCTCTCATTAATATCAGAATGTATCGAGTAGAAGGAATCTTATTATAAGTTTGAACTGTGGAATTTCGCAGGACTAGAACAATGCTTTTGTGAGAAGAAAAGAACAATCTTGTTAAAGGATTACTGTTTAAAAATGTTGAGGGAGGTGGGAAATAAGGAGTCTCGTATATTTGTGAGGAATAATTAAGACAGCTTCCCGTTAAACGTTCACCCTGTACATTCACAGTTCCATTTCCAGACCCTAGATAGAAAATGAAGTCAAAACTGGGACGCAGAGCAGCAGAAGCTACTAGAGGCTGTGAATGTGCCTCATAAGAGTTCAGCACTGCCTGAGGATGATCAGCACCCAGCACAGCAGGATTCACTCCAGACACCTGAGGTTGAGCAGATGCCCACAGGGCATCTGTGGCCAAGCGCTGTGTACAGCACCACCTCCACCACCATCACCACCACCACCCTACCAGCATCAGTAAGGAAAGAAAAATCGATAATAGGCATCAGGAGCGCTGCTGGCTCGCTGCTTTCAAGTGTGCTTCACAGAGATTTCACCAAAACAATATCCCCATCAAAAATCCCAATGCTACACCTAAACAATGAAAATTTTTCAACAGTCTCTGTAAATGTATTTAACAAGTGGTACACAGAAGAAATGTTTAAAATATGCACAAACAAGGAGTTGCTTTAAGGATGTTCTGCTGTAACTTTTTATTTGTTAGTATTCCCTTACATCTCACCTGTGATAGATTTAAGCCCTCATACAAAACTTTAGCAATTAACACCTCAAAAGATATTCACCAACTAATCTTAGTTTGAATATTTTCTCTATCATGTTTTGGTTGTCCTTGATTTTATGACCTCTTGGATCTATCTAATGCCAATTCTAATTTCTAGAAGTGGGGAATTTACAGGGAGCGGGAAAGGGCTTTGTCCAATGGCAAAGGGGATGGAGGGATTTCCCCACTAAACGCCTTGAAGTTTCCCCAACTTCAGGTTGTCTGTATTCATATACAAAGGTTTTCTCTTATGAAGTCCTTCCCTATTGATGTATAAAAGGTCAGGAGGTTACACTTTTTCTGCTTCCAGCACCGACACATGCTACTTGCTTTTACAAACTTAAGGATTTTTTTAAAAGAATGCAAGTAAACATTAGAGGAGGCTCATTTCATTTCATACTTTTAAAAATTGTGGGTTTCTTTTTTGGACTATAAGCACACATAAAAGTTTCACATAATATTAAAACTTAGGAGAAACAGACTTCATCCCTAAGCTTAACATCAAAAAAAGTAATTATTTCCTTCAAGTAATAAG
Organism: Connochaetes taurinus; assembly: GCA_006408615.1. Lineage (NCBI taxonomy): Eukaryota > Metazoa > Chordata > Mammalia > Artiodactyla > Bovidae > Connochaetes > Connochaetes taurinus. Next base: position 25,517 of record SJXO01005964.1, on the reverse strand, counting down.
TCATCTTGATTTTAAATACAGACTCATAGGCAGGATTTCTTGAAAGCCTAAACTGGTTTTACCTTCACCCTCCTTTTCAGTATGACATGTGCAATAGCTCTCATCTTCAAACTGCTATAGGTGTAGTTATGATATAAATGTGAATAAATCTAAATAATTAAACTAGTTCAAACTTTTCTAACTAGAGGATATGGAAAGATAAAAGAGTGGGCCTTTTTGTCTCTTTTAGTCTATTTGATTGGCAATCATTTTCTGAGGATTTGTTCCCCAAAATATTCAGGTCATTTACCACCAGGGGCAGAGCTAAATGACTTCATTAAATAATAGTTTTACAATACATTGAGGACCTCCTGTAGTCCTCAGGCTAACAATTCCTAGGATGGAATTTTGCCCACATTCTCATCTCTTGCTAATGTCTCTCTATGCTCCAATGAACGGACCCTAAATTCTTTGAATGAGTCTTGGTCTTTCCTGTTTGCTGGATAACCTTTCAGCAACTTTCTTTACTGAACCGTCTTCCCATCTGGACCTGACTAATGCCTACTCATCCTTTAGGTATCAGCTCAGACATCACTTTCTCAGGAAAGCCATCCCTAATTATCTCTTCACCCACAGTCACATACACACCAGACTAATTGGGCCCTGAAGCCCCTCCTTCTCCAATTACTGGTCGCTTCACCAGGGACTTCCCTGGTGGCTCAGATGGTAAAGCGTCTGCCTGCAATGTGGGAGACTTGGGTTTGATCCCTGGGTCGGGAAAATTCCCTGGAGAAGGAAATGGCAACCCACTCCAGTACTCTTGCCTGGAAAATTCCATGGACAGAGGAGCCTTGTAGGCTACAGTCCATGGGGTCGCAAAGAGTCAGACATTACTGAGCAAATTCACTTTACTCACTCTCCTTCTTTACCTCCATAGTATTTGCAAGTCTTGTTTAATGTCTGTTTTCCCCAATTCTGTAACACTAGGGAGGAAGAGAATAGCTTTTCTCATTCTCAACTGAATCCTCAGCAGAGCAGAGCACCTGGTACATGGAGGGTGCTAAGCAAATGTGGAAGGAAAGAAAGGAGGGAAGAAGGGAGGAAGGGAGAAAGGGGAGAAAGAGAAAGATCCATGCAAAATACTGAAGTGTGTATTTTAGTGGGTTTATGAGATGCATATAGACATTCTCTGGTCTAACTAGACTACCAGTTCAGTTCAGTTCAGTTGCTCCGTCGTGTCCAACTCTTTGCAACCCCATGAACTGCAGCACACCAGGCCTCCCTGTCCATCACCAAATCCCAGAGTTCACTCAGACTCACGTCCATTGAGTCAGTGATGCCATCCAGCCATCTCATCCTCTGTCGTCCCCTTCTCCTCCTGTCCCCAATCCCTCCCAGCATCAGAGTCTTCTCTGATGAGTCAACTCTTTGAATAAGGTGGACAAAGTACTGGAGTTTCAGCCTTAGCATGATTCCTTCCAAAGAAATCCCAGGGTTGATCTCCTTCAGAATGGACTGGTTGGATCTCCTTGCAGTCCAAGGGACTCTCAAGAGTCTTCTCCAACACCACAGTTCAAAAACATCAATTCTTTGGCACTCAGCCTTCTTTATAGTTCAACTCTCGCATCCATACATGACCACTAGAAAAACCATAGCCTTGATTAGATGGACCTTTGTTGGCAAAGTAATGTCTCTGCTTTTTGATATGCTATCTAGGTTGGTCATAACTTTTCTTCCAAGGAGTAAATGTCCTTTAATTTCATGGCTGCAGTCACCATCTGCAGTGATTTTGGAGCCCCCAAAAATAAAAGTCTGACACTGTTTCCACTGTTTCCCTATCTATTTGCCATGAAGTGATGAGACCAGATGCCATGATCTTCATTTTCTGAATGTTGAGCTTTAAGCCAACTTTTTTACTCTCCATTTTCACTTTCATCAGGAGGCTTTTGAGTTCCTCTTCACTTTCTGCCACAAGGGTGGTCTCATCTGCATATCTGAGGTTATTGATATTTCTCCCGGCAATCTTGAATCCAGCTTGTGCTTCTTCCAGCCCAGCATTTCTCATGATGTACTCTGCATAGAAGTTAAATAAGCAGGGTGACAGCATACAGCCTTGACGTACTCCTTTTCCTACTTGGAACCAGTCTGTTGTTCCATGTCCAGTTCTAACTGTTGCTTCCTGACCTGCATATAGGTTTCTCAAGAGTCAGTTCAGGTGGTCTGGTATTCCCATCTCTTTCAGAATTTTCCACAGTTGATTGTGTTCCACACAGTAAAAGGCTTTGGTATAGTCAATAAAGCAGATATAGATGTTTTTTCTGGAACTCTCTTGGTTTTTTGATGATCCAGCAGATGTTGGCAATTTGATCTCTGGTTCCTCTGCCTTTTCTAAAACCAGCTTGAACATCTGGAACTTCACAGTTCATGTATTGCTGAAGCCTGGCTTGAAGAATTTTGAGCATTACTTTACTAGCGTGTGAGATGAGTGCAATTGTGCAGTAGTTTGAGCATTCTTTGGCATTGCCTTTCTTTGGGATTGGAAGGAAAATTGACCTTTTCCAGTCCTGTGGCCACTGCTGAGCTTTCCAAATGTGCTGGCATATTGAGTGCAGCACTTTCACAGCATCGTCTTTCACGATTTGAGATAGCTCAACTGGAATTCCATCACTTCCACTAGCTTTGTTCATAGTGATGCTTTCTAAGGCCCACTTGACTTCACATTCCAGGATGTCTGGCTCTAGATTAGTGATCACCATCATGATTATCTTGGTCATGAAGATCTTTTTTGTACGGTTCTTTGTATTCTTGCCACCTCTTCTTAATATCTTCTGCTTCTGTTAGGTCCATACCATTTCTGTCCTTTATCGAGCCCATCTTTGCATGAAATGTTCTCATACTCACCCTTAAAAACCCTTCCAAGTTGTGTTGCAGTAGAATTGAGTTCAATACTTTTGGCCTATTGAGATAGTCTTTTATAAGCTGTTCTTTGCCTGTTTAAGTCTATCTAATGCATTTTTTTTTTCTTTGACCTGTTCTTGGGAAGGGATCACAGCCACTCACATGAGGTTTGATCTGGTTCAAATGTACACTTGAGTTAAACTACAGGAACATCAATCATGGGAGATGTGAATGTTCTAGAAAGTGAACAAACTTTAAAGATTTGAACCTACGGATGAAGTGTCAGTGAACTCTCATTTAGTAAGTAGGAAGATTATTTTTATTTTGTGGAACTAGATTGTTTTCTCTTAATGCTGCTAATTTGAAATTCCCTGGTGGCTCAGAGGTTAAAGTGTCTGCCTCCAATGCTGGAAACCCAGGTTTGATCCCTGGGTCAGGAAGATCCCCTGGAGAAGGAAATGGCAACCCACTCCAGTATTCCTGCCTGGAGAATCCCATGGACAGAGGAGCTTGGTAGGCTACAGTCCACGGAGTCACAAAGAGTCAGATGTGACTGAGTGACTTCACTAAGTGACTTCATTTGGGGGGGGGGCGGAATCTGGTCATTTCTAAGAAATGCAAATTTTAACAATATCCAGGAGCAAAATCTGTGGTTGTCATGTTTCTGTGCTAAATCAATTTTCTACCGCATATAATGTAATTCATTTAATGGTCTTGATCACAACCTTGAAACCTTAGCTCTTTTCAAGAAGACCTAAGTACCTGGGTTTTATTTTCTTCTGGTTTGAAGAGCACCCAAAGGGCTTTGTGGTCTAGTTGTAAACAGCAGTGGGCTTGGGAGTCAGACTTCCTGGACCCATATCCTGGATTCACCAGGACTTCAGCTATTTGTTGAACATCTGACTCAGTAAAAGAGAGTAGCACAGAATATGATGTCTAATACATGCTCAATGGTTAGTTCTTGTGATTGTTACTATCATCATCTTCATCATCACTTTCACTGTTGTGAAAAACAAGCAAGATGTGATGATTCTACAATTTTCCACTCTCTACAAAAAAAGTGATCGATGGATAACAATATTGGCTTAAAAAAACTTTCAATCTTGCTGAACTGCTTCTTTCATGCATAACTCAGAGCTCTATTTGTGAGACTTTTGTCTTTCTCTCTCCCCACCCCAATCCCCACATTTTTTTAGTGATGGATGGGCAGACAGAGATGAAGTCATTGAAGGTTATGAGGTGGAAGCCAACGGGGGAATCACGATAAAGCTGCAGTCTCCAGAGGTCAGGTCATTTGATGATTATTTCCTGAAACTGAGGCTGGACACTAATACAAGGAATCCCTGGTTCCCTGAGTTCTGGCAACATCGGTTCCAGTGCCGCCTACCAGGACACATTCTGGAAAACCCCAACTTTAAAAGAATCTGCACAGGTAACTCATCTTCACAAAATCACAGCTCAAATTTTGGTCATTTCCTCCAGCTTGTTCAATGAATATAGAAGGTGCCAAGGCTGGCGATACAAAGACTAAATTTCCAATTTATTTTATAAAATAGCTAGAATGAGGAAGAAGTGTATGTTCCCCCAAGCATTCATGTTTCTATATTCTGGAAACATGGAGACCGCTTTGATCTCTGGTGGGACAAGGCATAAGAAATAATAGATAAAGGAAAAACAAACTGAGAATTCAAGTATTTAGTATTCGAGCCAGAGGAAAGAGATTTATTGTAGGCATGCTTAGGAGATATTAACCCACAGACATCAGTAAGCAGACTGGTTTGATCTCTTTTTCTTCTTTATAACTTTGCTTTGATATGAAAGCCAAAAGAAGATAAGATGCCATCCAGGGTCACATCACCAACATGGGTGTTTATGTGCACAGGTAACCAAATACCTCAGTACTTTCCTCTGTTTTACAGATGGAAAAGTCTGTAATTTCATCTTGGTAATTATCTAAGAATACGGCTAACTACACAAATTATTTCTGGCATTAATAACATTCATATTTTGATATTAGAAAGTCATTTACTGATGGTTCTCAGTGAGACTAATACCCCACCCCCCCATGCACTGACCACTAGAGGATGCCCAAGAAGGGCAGGACATTGTTAAGATCTTTCAGAGCTTGATGAACTCCACAGCATGTCTCCCTTCTCCCTGCCACCAGGAAGTACCAGAGATTTAAAGACTATCTATGACCAAATTTTGATTGTAGCACAGTGATGGGACATGGGCTGAAAAGATTTTATTTAGAAATGTCTAGAACCTTACTCTGTATGACAGTCTCTAGGTTCATCCACATCTTTACAAGTGATCCAATTTCATTGGGGAAAAAAAATATCATATATTAACACATATATGTAAAATCTAGAAAGATGATACAGATGAACATATTTGCAGGGCAAGAATAGAAACACAGAGGTAGAAAATGGGCATGTGGACACGGTTTGGGGGGGGAATGGGGTGGGATAAATTGGGAGATTGAAATTAACATATATATATATATACTACCATGAGTAAGATAGATAGCTAGTGGGAAAGCTGCTGTATAGCTCAGTGCTCTTTGGTGACTTAGATGGGTGGGATGAGAAGGAAGGGTGGGAGGGAGGTACAAGAGAGAGGTTTATGTGTACGTATAGTTGATTCACTTCCTTGTACAATAGAAACTAACACAATATTGTGAAGCAAATATACCCCAATTTAAAAAAAAATCATTGCACCAGCTGCAGTGGTTAAGACTCTGGGCTTTCAGTACATCTAGTGCAAGGAGCACAGGTTCAATCCCTGGTCCATGCACTAAGGTCCCACGTGTCATGTGGTGCAGCCAAAAAGACGTGAAAGTGCAAACACCTGGGAAGGGCATTCCAAGCAGAGGGAATAGCAAATAAATAGAGGCACTGGAATGCCTGGTTTAGTGGGAGAACAGTATGGAACTCAGGCTGCCAGAGCCAGTGAGTTCCTAGAATAACAGGAGGTAAGTAGGAGAGGCACATGGCGAAACAGTCCCGCAGGACTTCACTGTGCCTTGTGAAAACTTTGGCTTTGTTCTGAGTGTGATAGGAAGCCACTGGGAAGTCTGAGCACAACAGAGATGGGATCAGTCTTATTTTCTTCTGAACAGAGTTACTTGCTGCAGGTTTTCAGTTTTGACAAAAGGGAAGCAGAGCAGTGACGAGGTTGCTATAATAATGCCGGTGAGAGTGTGGTGGATTGGGCCATGGTTGTGGTAAGCAAGATGGAGAGAGGTGATTGATTCTGAGGCCCTTTTCAATGAGAGCTAAGGGCATTTGCTGACAGAATTGTGAAGAAAGACTGGTCTGAGCAACTGAAAAGATAGTGTCACTGTTGACTGAGATGAGGAAGAATCCAGGAAAAGTAGGTTTTAAGGATCAGGAGATAAATTTCAGATGAGTTAAATTTGAGAACCTATTAGTGATACAATTATATATGTCACTGTGATATTTTGTTTCATTAGTAAAGTTCAGAATATTACTTTTTAAACATGTGTGGATGTCTTTATTTAGGAATTCCCAAGGAAATATCTGTGACCTAAGCTTTTGAAACAGAAGTTAGAACTCTGCAGCCATGTACAATAATACTTCGGGTTTTCATTTGTCATATTACATGCAAATATCAAGGTTAATATCTAAACTTAGGCAGAAAGTGAAGAGGAACTAAAAAGCCTCCTGTTGAAAGTGAAAGAGGAGAGTGAAAAAGTTGGCTTAAAGCTCAACATTCAGAAAATGAAGATCATGGCATCTGGTCCCATCACTTCATGGGAAATAGATGGGGAAACAGTGGAAACAGTGTCAGACTTTATTTTGGGGGGCTCCAAAATCACTGCCGATGGTGACTGCAGCCATGAAATTAAAAGACACTTACTCCTTGGAAGGAAAGATATGACCAACCTAGACAGCATAGTCAAAAGCGGACGCATTACTTTGCCAACAAAGTTCCATCTAGTCAAGGCTATGGTTTTTCCAGTGGTCATGTATGGATGTGAGATTTGGACTGTGAAGAACGCTGAACACTGAAGAATGATGCTTTTGAATTGTGGTGTTGGAAGAGACTCTTGAGAGTCCCTTGGATTGCAAGGAGATCCAACCAGTCCATTCTAAAGGAGCTCGGTCCTGGGTGTTCTTTGGAAGGAATGATGCTAAAGCTGAAACTCCAGTACTTTGGCCCCCTCATGCGAAGAGTTGACTCATTGGAAAAGACTCTGATGCTGGGAGGGATTGGGGGCAGGAGGAAGAGGGGATGACAGAGGATGAGATGGCTGGATGGCATCACTGACTCAATGGACGTGAGTTTGAGTGAACTCCGGGAGCTGGTAATGGACAGGGAGGCCTGGCGTGCTGCAATTCATGGGGTCTCAAAGAGTGACATGACTGAGTGACTGAACTGAACTGAACATTCATAGCAGGAAAAAAATGGTCCATTCATGAATTGTTCTCATATTATGCTTGACTCTCAAAGCCTTTTTTAAGAGCTTCTTATGTGATTACAAAAGTTAATAAATATGCTTTTATTTGGATTTCATTCTGGAGTCAAGTTCAGCAAATATTTCCCTTTGTTCTTAGTTGTAAGGATGGCAAAGGGCTTATTAACTTTTCTACTTGGAAATAATTCATAAAAATATTCATATTTTCTTATGCAAAAATCCCAGACTTTTATCTTTAGTAGTGTTTATCTATATCTTTATATGTACACAGTCATGTAAATTAACTCTTCAGTTTTAATCTCCATATGAAATTGACTTCAATTTTATTGCAGAGCAACATCAAATTTCACTTCATGTAACATTCTTATCTACTTGATATTCTTAAATATCAAATGAATTGCATAGTCTTCTAATGAATATGCAGGCACACTTATGAAAATTAATGTAAAGAAGTAGAAGTAACCTTTCCATACTATTCATAGCTACACTTTCTGTCATTTATTTTTACCACTTCTAATTGGGTCATTTTGATGTTTTGGAAAGTTTTGATATTGAAGTTAGTTTCCATAGAAACCTTTATTGAGCTTCATTTCAGATATCACTGTTTAAATAAAGAGTTTATGTGCGCTGGTTTGTCAGTTTGAATATTAAGGGTCCTGAACTGAAGCTGAATAATTTGGGAATCACTGTAGCTAATTAAAAAGTACTTCATGCAAGGGCTACATCACTGCTTAATTAGTTGAGTATATCAAGGGATTTGAGATGTGTTGGAAAAGCACTAACTGAAACATCAAAGTCTAATTTCTAAAAAAGTAATCATTGCGAGGACAGTGGAAAAAGTAGGTACAAAGCAAATCAACATCACTGTCTTCCAGTAAGTGTCTTAGTTGCCTGCAGCATTTGTGTGGTGTTGGCAGTGAAAGTGCTTTATCATTCCCCATAAGAAGTACTAAAATGATTCCATGGAAGCTGAGAGAGCACTTGGAAGCTAAACCATTGGGTCCAACACTGGTTCAGTCAGGCATCTGCCATGTGACTTGGAGGACCTCGCTTAACCTCTGAGTCTAAATTTCTACAACTGGAACATGGTAACAATTTCTACTTCACACAGGTGTGAGAATTGAATGGAATAATGTAAGTGAGATATTTTGTAACTTATAAATCATTACATAAATGTAAAGAGTTATCATTACTGACATGTCTTATCATATAACGAATAAGATATGGCATGGATCATTTCATTAATATATACAGTTTTTGAAATTACAAATTTAATATAACTACATTTCAGGATATGTAAACTAGAAAAAACAAGCACACAACCCTTAATTAGTTACCCTTACACAGTGCCAATATATATATAGGATTGGCCCAGAAGTTCATCCAAGTTTTCCCGCAAATGAACTTCTGGGCCAATCCAATATTTTCTTTTGTTTATTTTGTTCTATGTAGGCTTTTATGCTTTTTTCTGATTACCAAAGCAGTACATACTACTATGCTTAGTATAGGCAAATTGACAATATATAAAAGCATAATAAACATGAAAAGCATTAAAAATTTGCTTTTATATAGCCATTGTTAATTACTGTTAAATATTTGATGTATTTCTACTAAATACACTGTTAAATTTTTGTTATATATTGCTTTTAAAAATGAACGCAAACTTTAAAAAAATTTACGAAGTTCTCTTTGTCATTAAATTCTTTCATTCTTAATGGTTATATAACATTCTGCAAACAAATGAGCTATAATTTATTTAAAATCATTTCTTTTTCATATCTTCACAATTGAAACTAAAACTACAATGATGCAATACAAGTTCTTCTAAATTTTTCCTTTTTGCATATCAGATAATTTTCTTGGATACATTTCCAGAAGTTGAATTACTCAATCAAAAGACATGAACATTTATAAGGCTTTCTAAAATAAGGAATTCCAAAAGGCAACTCCTACCAGCACATTTTGTTTTGCATAATTATACTCATAGTGTGTGTATAATTCTGTATCTTTATTTACTTAGGATCATGCTTTACTTTTTTGATATTCTGTGTGGCCTTTATAACCACCATTTTAATAGCTCCATAATATTCTATTCAATGATTATACTATAATTACTTAGCCATTCTCACATAGTTGAGTCTTTAGGTCACTTCCAATTTTCCTTCTTATAAAAAAATCAACTCAGTATGGTACAGAAAGTTTTCATGTTTGTTGTTGTTACTATTTTTGGATTGTTCCCTCACTGTAGATTTCTGAATATATAATTATTGGTCTAAGAACGTGATAGTTTGGAGTTTCCTTGAAAACAAATATTATCATTATCTTGAAATATGGCAATATTAAGATTTACTGTGGCTAACAGTATATTAACTGTATGAATATATTGGGTTCACTATGTTGCCATCAGCTTTTTTTTAATAATCTAGTGTATTTATAGCCAAAATTTTACTTTCTCTTCTCATTCTTTGTACCAGTCAAGAACAGATGGTCACGATGCTTTTTAAAGCTAGTATATCCTTGTACTTGGTTATTATCCAAAACATAATGAAAGACATCTGTAATGCTTACCAACAACTGAAGACTAGTCAGTTAATGACAGTCTGATGTAACAAAATTTCAAGGCTTCTGAACCTGTGTATTCTTGCCCAGGAACTTGGAGACTGCCATTCACAATTTCTAGATTGGTTACTAATTTTTATAAACTATTTTCCTCACCAGGTTTTACACTTTATGAACTTTCTATTTTGAGTTAACTTATTATGTAAGTTTGTATGAAATTGGCTCGTTACTGTTTGATTCAGATTAAGATGATCTATGAACTGAAATAAGTTCCAACTTCTTTCAGCCCAGTAGGACAAGTAATAACTTCTCTTTGCCTTTTGTGAGTTTGGCCCAAATATCAAGACACACTCCTGGAGAATATCGTCGGCCGTTATCCATGAACTTCTGAATCTAGATTGACCTCACAGCTTATTAGTTCCAAATCTAGGTCTCAAGAGGCTTGACCTATTTCCATTCTCCTGCTTGGAGTACTCCCTCAGTCCAGTGTACAAGCCCGAGTTAGCCTTCTAGAAGATGAGAGAGAACATGGAGTAGAAATAGGATAACTTCTCTATTGAGGTCATCCTGGATAAGCCAATTCCCAGCCAAGCCATTAGCTTACTGTCTACACATGAAAAGCCCCCAGCTGAGATGAGTCATGTACAACCCAGAGCAGCAGAACACCCCAGGTGACCCCCAGACTCATGAACTAAATACATATTGTTGTTTTAAGCCACTGAGCCTTGGGGTAGTTTGCTATGCAGGATTATTGTGGCCATAGATAACTGATAAAGGGTCTCCATTGCCTTATATTCCATGAACTTCACATGGAGCAATAGTTGGGTTGATTAAACCGAGGAGCAGAATTTCTCAAACCAATGCTACAATTCTCAGTCTTACCCTACTGTAAAAAGAATAGTACAATATTGTGCTCTGTATCTCATAGAACAAAACATTTTTATAGATAATGCAATGAAGATTTCAAAGCCCCCTAATCCAAAGCAGTAAACTTATTCTCTACTTAGGAATTCAGTTGTACAGACAGTGCTGACAAATGGGGCACAGTTACAGCTAAGCTAAATAAACACCCTTAAAACAAAAGAGTCATAGATTCTTGGACCATGCAGGTAGAAGTTGCCTTATGGAAATATGTTTCAAAAGTCTTAGATGTTCTTTGTCCTTTCCAATTGTTATAACAAATTACCACAGACTGGGTGGCTTAAGACAGAAAGCATTTTATTTTTTTCCTCATAGTTCTGGAGGCTAGAAACCGAGAAATCTGGGTGCCAAGAGGATCAGGTTCTGGTGAAGGTTTTTTCTTGGTTTCCCTGAAGAATAGAGACAGGAAGCAAGGCCTTTTCTCACAAGGGCACTAGTCATATCACAAGGACATCATACCCAAGATCTAATTATCTCCTCAGATCCCTCTCTCCAAATACTAATGCTATCATATTGGAATTTTGAGGAGAAACAGACATTGAGTCCATAGCACATGTATTTATATCTTTTGGTGGGAAGAATGAAAATAAAATGATCTTGTTTGCATCTGGATATTAGAATGACTCAGGCATATCTCGTTCATTATTACACATAGATGAAGTTCTGAAAATAATCTTGTACTATAAGCATAGTCTTTGTCTGCCTATTTCTTTTCTTTTTAAAATTTTAGTTGATGTTGTTCAGTTGCCAAGTCATGTCCAACTCTTTGTAATCCCATGGATGCAACATACCAGGCTTCCCTGTCATGCACTATCTCTCAGAGTTTGCTCAAACTCACATCCATTGAGTCAGTGATTCCATCCAAACATCTCATTCTCTATTGACCCTTCTTCTCCTGCCCTCAATCTTTCCCAGCATCAAAGTCTTTCCAATGAGTCGGCTCTTTGCATCTGATGGACAAGGATAGAGCTTCAGTTAGCTTCAGCATCAGTCCTTAAAATGAATATTCACAGTTGATTTCCTTCAGGATTGACTGGTTTGGTATCCTTGCTGTCCAAGGGACTCTCAAGAGTTTTCTCCAACACCACATTTGAGAAGCATCAATTCTTTGGTGCCCAACCTTCTTTATGGGCCAACTCTCACATCTGTACATGACTACTGGAAACTGTACAGACCTTTGTTGGTAAAATGATGTCTATGTTTTGTAATATGCTGTTAAAGTTTGTCATAGCTTTTCTTCCAAGGAGCAAGCATCTTTTAATTTTGTGGCTTAAGTCACCATCTGCAATGATTTTAGAACCCAAGAAAATAAAATCTGTCACTGTTTCCAGTTTTTACCTATCTATTCACCATGAAGTGATGGGTCTGGATGCCATGATCTTCATTTTATGAATGTTGAATCATAAGTCAGCTTTTTCACTCTCCTCTTTCACTTTCATCAAGAGGCTCTTTACTTCCTCTTCACTTTCAGCCATTAGAGTATTATCTGTAGTTATTGATATAACATTCAGTTCAGTCACTCAGTCATGTCCGAATCTTTGGGACCCCGTGGACTGCAAAATGCCAGGCTTCTCTGTCCATCATCAACTCCTGGAGCTTACTCAAACTCATGTTCATCAAGTCGGTGATGCCATCCAACCATCTCATCCTCTGTCGTCCCCTTCTCCTCCTGCCTTCAATCTTTCCCAGCATCAGGGTCTTTTCAATTGAATCAGTTCTTCACATAAGGTGACCAAAGAATTGGCGTTTCAGCTTCAGCATCAGTTCTTCCAATGAATATTCAGGACTGATCTCCTTTAGGATGGATTGGTAGGATCACCTTGCTGTTCAAGGGATTCTCCAGAGTCTTCTCCAATATCACAGTTGAAAAGCATCAATTCTTCGGTGCTCAGCTTTCTCTATAGTCCAACTCTCACAACCATACATGACTACTGGAAAAACCATAGCTTTGACTAGATGAACTTTGTTGGCAAAGTAATGTCTCTCCTTTTTAATATGCTGTCTGATTTGGTCATAGTTTTCTTCCAAGGCAAAAACGTCTTTTAATTTCATGGCTAATGTCACCAGCTGCAGTGATTTTGGAGCCCCCTCCAACCCAAAATAAAGTCTCTCACTGTTTCCATTGTATTCCCATCCTATTTGTCATTAAGCAATGGGATCAGATGCCATGATCTTAGTATTCTGAATGTTGAGTTTTAAGCCAAGTTTTTTACTCTCCTCTTTCACTTTCATCAAGAGGTTCTTTGGTTCTTCTTCACTTTCGGCCATAAGGGTGGTGTCATCAGCATATCTGAGGTTATTGATATTTCTCCTGGCAATCTTGATTTCACCTTGTGCTTCATCCACCCAGCATTTTGCATGATGTACTCTGAATATAGGTTAAATATGCAGGGTGACAATATTCAGCCTTGACATACTCCTTTCATGATTTGGAACTGGTCTCTTGTTCCATGTCCAATTCTAACTGTTGCTTCTTGACCTGAATATAGGTTTCTCAGGAGGCAGGTCAGGTGGTCTGGTATTCCCATCTCTTTCAAAATTTTCCAGTTTATTGTGATTATACAGTGGAAGTGAGAAATAGATTTAAGGGACTAGATCTGATAGAGTACCTGATGAACTATGGACTGAGGTTTGTGACACTGTACAGGAGACAGGGATCAAGACCATCCCCATGGAAAAGAAATGCACAAAAGCAAAATGGCTGTCTGAGGAGGCCTGACAAATAGCTGTGAAAAGAAGAGAAGCGAAAAGGAAAGATATAAGCATCTGAATGCAGAGTTCCAAAGAATAGCAAGAAGAGATAAGAAAGCCTTCCTTAGCGATCAGTGCAAAGAAATAGAGGAAAAGAACAGAGTGAGAAAGACTAGAGATCTCTTCAAGAAAGTTAGAGATACCGAGGGAACATTTCATGCAAAGATGGGCTCGATAAAGGACAGAAATGGTATGGACCTAACAGAAGCAGAAGATATTAAGAAGAGGTGGCAAGAATACATCCCTTAAATCTATTTCTCACTTCCACTGTATAATCATAAGGGATTTGATTTAGGTCATACCTGAATGGTCTAGTGGTTTTCCCTACTTTCTTCAATTTAAGTCTGAATTTGGCAATAATGAGTTCATGATCTGAGCCACAGTCAGCTCCTGGTCTTCTTTTTGCTGACTATATAGAGCTTCTCCATCTTTGGCTGCAAGAATATAATCAATCAGATTTCAGTGTTGACCATCTGGTGATGTTCATGTGTAGAGTCTTCTCTTGTGTTGTTGGAAGAGGTGTTTGCTATGACCAGTGTGTTCTCTTGGCAAACCTCTATTAGCCTTTGCCCTGCTTCATTCCATACTCCAAGGCCAAATTTGCCTGTTACTCCAGGTGTTTCTTGACTTCCTACTTTTGCACCCAGTCCCCTATAATGAAAAGGACATCTTTTTTAGGTGTTAGTTCTAAAAGGTCTTGTAGGTCTTCATAGAACCGTTCAACTTCAGCTTCTTCAGCATTACTGGTTGGGGCATAGGCTTGGATCACTGTGATATTGACTGGTTTACCTTGGAAACAATCAGAGATCATTCTGTCATTTTACAACATTACAGTGTTATATCTGAGGTTATTGATATTTGTCCTGGCAATCTTGATTTCAGCTTGTCCTTCACCAGCCCAGTAGTTAACATGATGCTTCAGCATATAAGTTAAATGTAGCCCAGAGGTTAAAGTATCTGCCTGCAATGCAGGAGACCTGGGTTCAATCCCTGGGTCGGGAAGATCCCCTGGAGAAGGAAATGGCAACCCACTCCAGTATGTATTCTTGCCTGGAGAATCCCATGGGTGGAAGAGCCTGGTGGGCTATAGTCCATGGGGTTGCAAAGAGTCGGACGCAACTGAGTGACTTCACTTTCACTAATCTTGATTTCAGCTTGTCCTTCCTCCAGCCCAATATTTAACATGATGCTCTCGGCATATAAGTTAAATAAGCAGGGTGACAATATACAGACTTGACATACTCCTTTCCTAATTTTGAGCTAGTCCATTGTTTCATCTTTGGTTCTGACTGTTGTTTGTTGACCTGCATATAGTTTTCTCAGAAGGCAGGGAAGATGGGCTGGTATTCCCATACTTTAAGAATTTCCCACAGTTTGTTGTAATCCACACAGAGGATTTAGCATAGTCAATGGAACAGAAGTAGATGTTTCTCTGGTATTCCCTTGCTTTTTCTATGATCCAATGGATGGTAGCAATTTGATCTCTGGTTCCTCTGCCTTTTCTAAATCCAGGTTATATATGTCAAAGTTCTTGGTTTGCATACTGTTGAAGCCTAGCTAGAAGGATTTCGAGCATTACCTTGCTAGCATGTGAAACGAGAGCAATTGTGCAGTAGTTTGAACATTCTTTGGCATTGCTCTTCTTTTAGATTAGAATGAAAACTGCCCTTTTACAGTCTGATGGCAATTGCTGAGTTTTCCAAATGTATACAAGTTTTAAAGTTTACATTCCATTTAGATTTATCACAAAATATTGACTCTATTTCCCATGTTGTAAAATACATCCTTCAGCTTATCTTATACCTAAAGTTTGTACCTCTTACTTCCCCACCCTCATATTGCACCTCCCTGACTCCACTGGTAACCACTTCTTTATTGTCTATATCTGTGGCTTTGCATCATTTTTGTTGTTGTTTTTTTTTTAGATTCCACATGTTAGTGATATCATACAGTATTTACCTTTTTCTCTGGCTTATATTTCACTTAGTATAATGCCCTCCAGGTCTATCTACATTGCTACAAATGGTAAAATTTTATTATTTTTTTCTGGCTAAGTTGTATACCATTGTAAATATACACCACCTAGTCTATCCATTCATCTACTGATGAACACTTACATTAATTCTATATCTTTGCTGTTGTAAATAGTGTTGTTATAAACATTGGGGTACATGTATCCTTTTGATTTAGTGTTTTCACTTTCCTCAGACATGTATACTCAAGAATATAATTGCTGGGATTATATGGTAGTTTTCATTTTCAGTTTTTTGAGGAAACTCCCTAATGTTTTGCACAGTGATTGTAACAATTTTCATCCCTTCAACAGTGTACAAAGATTCCCTTTTCTCCACATCCTTACCAATATTTGTTATTTGTGATCTTTTTGGTTTATTAAAATCATCAAGAAATCTTCTTTAAAAATATGCAATATCAGTTAAGTCAGAACCTCTGAGGTAGAATCAAATATTTATATTAAGGACAGGGAAAAACCTATACTTAAAATTTGTGAATAATTTCACTCTCTGTCTGTTTTTTGTTTCCAGTTTTCAAAATTTGGAACTATATATCACTGTCCAAATTCAGAGCTTGCCAAGGTTTTGGCCCTAGCTGTGGCAACTGTGATAGCTGATGAGAATTTAGTAATTTCTAATGTTGAATCAGTCTCATCTGTTTGCTTTATTTATTTATTGGCATGCTTGTTTGAAACATTGGCATTCTAAAACCAGTAAGACATGGCTGAATACTATGTTTCTCTATGTCCAGACTGAATAATTATTACATTTATTAATTGTATATTACTACATAACAACTAACCATGAAATTGGTGCCTTAAAACAACACAAATTTATTGTCATACAGTTCTGTAGGGTAGAGCAAGGACAAGGGTCTCTTGGGCTAAAATCAGTGTGAGCAGAGCTGTGTTCCATTATGAAGGCTTTAGCTAAGAATCTGTTTTCTTTCTTTTTTTAACTTCTAGAGGTCACCCGCATTTCTTGGTGTGTGTGTGTGTGTGTGTGTGTGTGTGTGTGTGTGTGTGCATGCATACTCACTCATATCTGACTCTTTGCAACCCCATGGACTAGAGCTCGCCAGGCTCTTCTCTCCATGGAATTTTCCAGGCAAGAATATTGGAATAGGTTGCCATTTCCTTCTCCAGGGGATCTTCCCAACCCAGGGATTGAACCCATGACTCCTGTATCTCCTGCGTTGGTGGGTGGATTCTTTAGCAGCTGAGCTATCATTATTCTAAATCAACAGTGTTACATCTTTCTTGCCCTTTTTCCATAGTCACATCTTTGATCACAGCCAAGGAATGTTCTCCACTTTTGATTTGTGATTATATTATCCCCACCAAATAATCAAGGATTATCTTCTCATTTCAAGGGATGATTAATCATATCTTCAAAGTCTTTTTTGCCATGTAACCTAATTTATCCACAAGTTCCAGACTTCAGGGTATGGATGTCTTTGTGGGCCTATTATTCTGCCTAGCACAGTAGACTTTGAGACAGGACAAGGGATTAACTTCTCTAAGTCTTTTCTACAGCCTGCTTCTTTAACTCATTCTCTTGCTTCAGCTCTGTCTTTCATTTTGGTAGAGCCTCCAGGCAGTTGAGAATATGTGCCTCTGGCTAACCAGAATGGTGTTTGAATGCATGGCAACCCTTCTTTCACACTTTCTTGATCCCCATTTCTTGGTTTCCCATCGGTGGAGTTGTTCTTACATAGCCACAAATTGGAGAACATTATAAACACCATGCTCTTATCACAGAGAACAAAGAACTAATTTCCTAGATAATTCAACTTCCTCTAAAGCCACAATTGGAGAAATGTCCTTACAAATGCTCTTTGTCTTTTATACCTCAATTTACTCCATGTAAATAATTTTCCATCTTTCTCTCACAAATATACAACAAGATATCAGATATCCTCCAGGAGCCTGGCTGTCTGTGAGAGCTAGAGCCTGGTGAATTATAGTTTGTGCTTTTTCCAATAGTTTTTCATTCATCTTTATATTAATTACTGAGTGAATATGAGTTGATTTAAATAAAATGTACAGATCATTTCATTCTGCAAAGTCCTAGAGAGGCATACACAGTGAGATCCTGAGTTTAACAAGTGTCAGCCACACTCAGCTCTGTTCTTCTTGATTTTTTGCCTTTATACCCAGAAGACTGTACTGTTTCAATCTTCAAGTCCCAGGTTTCAAATCCCAAATTATCTCAGGGCTTGTTTGCTGAGTAATATAAAATTATATTTGTTTCTTCATGGTCATCTTCTAAAGCTGTAGCCATTAGCAACACAGACTCTGCCAAAGACTGTCCATTTAATCAAGCTTATTTGGGCTTATTGCCCTTGTGCCTGTATATTGTATTTTTCTGCATTCCATATTAAATTTAGATTTCCAATTTAGATGATAATTAGTTTTAATATCTGACCGTAAGTGCAGCTCTTCGTAAGTGTAAGAAGATCCTGAGTTTTTTTCTTGGGCAAAGTGAACTTCCCTTCAAGATTTTTTGGAGTGCCTCCTTTTATCACTCCACATTTTTAAAGTTCCCTCAGGTATCAAGAATTGAAGTATAAAATACAAAATGGAAACAGGAATACAAATCAGTTAGGATAGACTACACAGTAACAAATGCCCCCCAAAATTCCAGTATCTTCAAAGTATAGACTTGGTTCTGCCTCATGTCCCATTTCCACTGCAGGTTTTCTATGCCTTTTTCCAGGTCATCTTTACTCCAAAACTAAGCCAACAGTAAAGATTTGGTCTGGAATACTGCCCATTATTACAGTCGAAGAATAGAGTACAGCCAATCCTATGCTGGCCCTTAAGAGTTTCTACCTGGAATTGACATACACTATTTTTAATAATGCTTCATTGATGAAAGAAAGTTACATTAGTCTGGCCTAACAGCAGGGAGTGGAGCAGTATCATACTTTCCCAGGAAAAGGGAACAAATACTTTGTGAACAAAGGTCTACCATACCCTGTCTTTCAGATTGATATTATTTAGATAAATCTAATTTCTTCCTGAAAAATGCATTCATTTACTCTCCAACAGAGAAAACACAAGAGACCCATCCAATGATCAGCCTCAAAGTTTGGATCATATAATACTCTCTAAGTCAGGCTGAACATGGCTCTTCTTCTTTCATGGTTTTGTATGAGAGACAAGTCCCTCCATACCCACTGCATAATAGGGGAGCAGTGAAAGAATTATAGTCTTAGAGATACACAGCAGTGATTGGTCCATAGAAATTTTAAAATTCCACTGGGACGATATCCCAAGCTTCCGTTGCTGGCTTGAGAAATGTTCTCTGAATGGGCTGTGGTATGCTCCCTCAGAGAAGCTCCCAGTCTCATGTTCTTCATGGACTTTGTATCCAACCCCTGTAAGGTCCCTCCTTTCCCATAATCCTTTTCGGTCTCTTCTGATGAAGCACTGGCATAGTCTTCTCTGGGGGTCAAGTAACTTTTTCAGTCTGCTTCCTGGCCTTAACGGTTATGGCACAAGGACCATGTAAGTCTTAAATTGTCTCAATTTCTTTTAGTCTAGGCTGGTAACCTTTTTGTTTTCCTTATTAAAACTTTCCCCAAGAACGTAGCTCTCATTTTAACTAAGTTTCCATCACAACATGTGCCAATAGGCTTGCCTACAGTTTTTTTTTAGAGAGTCCTCACCTTCTAGACTTAATTTTAGAAACCTTGAGCCTAACTGACTTCTATTGAAAAACCAGTCTTTGTCTGTTCTCTTAGCAATTGTGTTCATCTGAAAACTTTGTGGGTGTCAAATTAATTCCGTTGGAGATTTTATTATAGTAGCATGAGTTTCGATTTGGTCTTTATCATGAAGCTGAATTTTCATTTGTCCTTTGTACCATAATGATCTGCTCAGTTTTGTCTTGAAGATTGGAAACGAAAATTGATTTAATTTTCATCTCTGTACATTTAACTTTCCTACCTCCTCACTGAAATATGCAAGCTCATTTGATAAAATACTTTTCTTCCAAGTTATTGTAGATCGACAATGCTATGTCACTGTGTAATAATGATTTATATCCTTTTAGATATTAGTCATAGTTTCCTTGCCATTTGCAACCTGTTTCTATAAACCTCATATTTTATGATTCACAGTCATTTTTGTTGCTGTTGTATCATGTTCCTAGTTTAGATATCAATTTTGGTCAGAATAGGCTAGGATATGCTGTTATAATAAATGATCCCTAACTTAATGTCTTATAACAGGAAGAATAACTATTTCATAATATTTAAAATAACTATTAAATCAATATTAAACTGCAGCCACTTATTCATGAGGGTGAATCTCATATATCTAAAATATATGGTTAAAATGTTTAGAATTTTAAACTCAAAACTTTAATTGACAGAATTACTGTGTCAAAGTCAAAAACTTGAAGTACTTTTGCTGAAGATAGAGAAAAATTCCCTTCCTCTTTACCAGGGACTAAATTAATTATAGGTCATTTTTATTAAGACAATGAATGAAAGATTCAGGACACCAAAACAGTGAGACATCAGTCAGAAGGGTTTGTCAGCAAATCCTTTTCTTTCCTAATTAAGGTAAGATTAACTAATAATTAGGTATTACTGTACAGAGTTTCCTTGTTTCCACTAGAGAAGTCTTTATTTAAAGGCTCTGGAACTGAGTTTATTCTCATCTTTTGTTGTTGTTTAGTCACTTTAGTCATGTCTGACTCTTTATGAGACCCCATTGTAGCCTGCAAGGTTTCTCTGTCCGTGGAATTTCCCAGGCAAGAATACTGGAGTAGGTTGCCTTTTCCTTCTCCAGGGGATCTTCCATACCCAGGTATCGAACTTGCATCTCCTGCATTGGCAGGCAGATTCTTTACCTCTGAGCTACCAAGGAAGTGAGATCAATATTACCTCTTAACAACGTAGATGTTTCTAGGAAAATAACAAGCGTGTACAAATTCTTACAACATACTACAAAGGCCTTTGAATGTCTCAGAGCTATGCTTCCCCCTTTCCAAAACAATTTATTTACATCCTAGGCATTAAATGGCATCAGCCTGGCTGCATCATTCTCTCCTTGTTCACTTAGTCGTGTCTGACTCTTTGCGACCTCATATAGTGCATCATGCCAGGCTTCCCTGTCCTTCACTATCTCTGGGAGTTTGCTCAAACTCACGTCCATTGAGTTGCTGATGCCATCCAACCATCTCATCCTGTCGCCTCCTTCTCCTCCTGCCCTCATTCTTTCCCAGCATCGGGATCTTTCCCAATGAATCGGTTCCTCGCATCAGGTGGCCAAAGTATTGGAACTTCACCTTCAGCATCACTCCTTCATTCTCTCTTTTTTAAAAAATATAAATTTATTTATTTTAATTGGAGGTTAATTACTTTACAATATTGTATTGGTTTTCCCATACATCAACATGAATCCGCCACAGGTATACATGTGTTCCCCATCCTGAACCGCCCTCCCTCCTCCCTCCCGGTACCATCCCTCTGGGTCGTCTCAGTGCACCGGCCCCAAGCATCCAGCAGATGAATGGATAAGAAAGCTGTGGTACATATACACAATGGAGTATTACTCGTTCTCTCTTAAGTAACAGTTTTCCAAGTCTCTGTACTCACAGGTTAAGAAGATATTGTAATGTAGCAAAAGGCTAGGAATTCTCACCTGCAACTTTCTTCACAATGTTATCCAAAGGTCCCTGGCACACTGTGATTAGGCATTATACTTTTTCAAATTCCTAAAATAAAATGTGAAAATTAGTATCATTTTAATTTTTATCTTTCTTATTATCACTGAGGCTGAATATTTTCTCAGATTTCATAATTAACAAAAAATATCTCCTGAGACTCCTTCATCATGCCCTTTATTAGAAGGCTCTTTCTTGAAATTAAAATTGTTTGTATTTTAAAATTCTTATTATAAACTTGAACTTTTCCATTTTAAAATCTTTGCACAATAAAGGAAATCTGTCATGTCATTAATGACTTATGCAATTTTCAGGTAAGTTTAAGTCATAAGACAGTAAGTTCTAGACTCTAAAGTGATGTGAACAAGTTAGAGGTGTGGTTATATGGCTTTTAGAATTAACTTTGTTGAAAATAAAAAATACAAACAAAAGTCAAATAGTATTTTTGAAGATACACCTATATATCATCATTTTTAAAATAGGTGATATGAATAAATAATAATAAAAACATAAACAAAAAATATACAAACTTCCAGTTATAAAATAGGTCATGTGAATGCAAAGTACAGTGTGGTAACTATAATTAATAATACTCTACTGTATATTTGAAAATTGCTAAGTGAGTAGATGTTACAGGTTCACATAATAAAAAATAATAAACATAATAAATAATAAATGAATCAGGATTTAGAATGTAGGAAGTGTGTAGAAGTCTTTCAGTTATTCAGCACAGCCCCTTGAGACTAAAGACATTATGAAAAACTGTGCTTAAGGCTAGACTATTGAACTAAAGGTTTTTATATACCTGTCTGTATGTACTTTATGTATTAATACCTATCTGTTTCCTAATAATTATTTAAGGCAAAAACTATGAAAGTTTCAAATATGACTTTTAGTGAAATGAATAGAAAATAAATATTCTGGAAAGTTAGCTATAGTATAATATAAGATGACTTATATATGTCTTGATTTTTTTCTTTTAGATAAACTTTTTTGTAGAATAGTTTTGGATTTACAGAAAAATTATGATGATAGTGCAGAAAGTCTATATATCCCATGGTCAGTTTCCCTCATTACTAACATTGGTGCATTGTAATTAATGAACCAATATTGACACATTTTATTAAATAAAGTTCATATTTTATCCAAATTTTCTTAATTTTTATCCAATGTCTTTGTTTCCTTTTTTTCTGTTCCAGGATGCCATTCAATGACTATCACATTACATTTAGCCATGTTATCACCTTAGGCTCCTCTCAGTTGTGATATTTACAATATGACTTTATACAATATGGAAATTTTGTAGATTAAAGGCAAGGTAAAAAAGGGAGGGAAAAAAAGAGAAAAGTCAAAGTTGCCTTTAAAGAAAAAATACAAGTCATGAGATTATGTTCCTTGGCTAGAGATGGGTAACAGCTCTATCTTTGAACTTTTTCTGTTCCAGGATGCCATTCAATGACTATCACATTACATTTAGCCATGTTATCACCTTAGGCTCCTCTCAGTTGTGACATTTACAATATGACTTTATACAATATGGAAATTTTGTAGATTAAAGGCAAGATAAAAAAGGGAGGGAAAAAAAGAGAAAAGTCGAAGTTGCCTTTAAAGACAAAATACAAGTCATGAAATTATGTTCCTTGGCTAGAGATGGGTAACAGCTCTATCTTTGAACCACAGTGTCCAAAAGACACAAACACACAAGTTGCTTACCATCCTTCAGAGAAATGAAGCTCTTCCTGGTATGGAGTCCTAAGATAACTTTGTCTTGAAGCCATGATTGAGAGACCACTTTGTAATGTTCTAAACAAGTCCCTTAATATCATTTCTATGGAGAATAAAAAATGGTTTATGAGGGCTAATCCCTATAGAATCTTTAAGGTAGGCCAAGGTCATGATGGCTGCCTGCATTTCAAGTGTGAGGAGGGAAGGCAATGGGGTCAATGAATTGAACTACTCAAGCTCATTGGAGGATTAAGCATTTCCCTTAAAGAGCTGTTCCTTAGGGCTCTTCCCAAGGCTTCCAGGGACAACCAGATAACTCAGTGATGTCATATTGATGATTTCAGGTTGGACCCTCTTGACCCTTTCTCACCCCACCTTTCGCAAACTTCTCTGATGAAAGACAAACAAAAGACATTAAACATAGGTACTCTGTAGGGGCATCTGGCAAGGAAGACAAGGTTGTTGAGGCTGGTAGAACCATGAA
Organism: Connochaetes taurinus; assembly: GCA_006408615.1. Lineage (NCBI taxonomy): Eukaryota > Metazoa > Chordata > Mammalia > Artiodactyla > Bovidae > Connochaetes > Connochaetes taurinus. The sequence goes on along the minus strand of SJXO01005964.1, from coordinate 2,068 downwards.
GGGTGGATTTTGACAGGCAGGTAGTCTAGGTACCCCACGGTTTGCGGAATGGCCATCTCTCCCTACCTCACACTGTGTGTGCTCATCTTGGCCAGGGGCATCTGCTCATAAAAATGAATCATATTTTCTTTGGTCACATCATGTCTATGTGCAAAGTTGCCAGAAGTTTGAAAGTACCATCTCTATGGAATTTATAATATGCCAGAAACCAAGTGAGATTTTCTGTAATTGCAATTATTTATATTGTTCTCTAGTTTAAAATTTCTCTGTGAACAGTATTGCTAATTAAAGTACTGCTGCAACTAAAACAAAAGTGTGACCTACTGACTTCAAGCTCTTAATTTAGAAAGATGGTAATGATGACCCTATATGCAAGACAGCAAAGAGACACAGATGTAAAGAACAGACTTTTGGACTCTGTGGGAGAAGGCGAGGGTGGGATGATTTGAGAGAATAGCATTGAAACATGTATATTACTGTATGTGAAATAGATCTCCAGTCCAGGCTCAATGCATGAGACAGGGCACTCAGTGCTGGTGCACTGGGATAACCCTGAGGGATGGGATGGGGAGGGAGGCGGGAGGGGGGATCAGGATGGGGGACACATGTACACCCCTGGCTGATTCATGTGAATGTATGGCAAAACTACTACAATATTGTAAAATAATTAGACTCCAATTAAAATAAATTAATTAATTTAAAAAATTTTTAAGTATCACATACAGACACATATACACACAAAGTCCTGCTCTAGCCTACATGTGGGTTAGTAGATCACTATTTGATTTCTGGCTTTATTCCTTGATATGTGTGACTTTGGGAAAAATTTTTTTTTAATATTTTGAGGCCTCAGTTCCCTCATCTGTAACATGGGAAGTATATACCAATGTTAAAGTACAAATATTAAAATTAAGTGAAATAAATTATGTGATGCTTTTACACAAATATTTAAATTATAATATTGCCTTGATGATATTGTCTTTATGTGTATACATAAATATAACACATTTAAAACCATTTTACTTTACCTAAACATGACATGTGACATTTATCTTATATATCACACTTTTTAAATTTTTCTGTTCTTTCCATGTTTGGACAAATGTGTAATGACCTATAGCCACCATTATAGTATCATTCAGAGTATTTTCATTACCTTCAAAATCCACTGCTCTCTTCCTAGTCATTCCTCCTTCTCCCCACCCCCTGCCCCCAACTCCTGGCACTGGTAACTACTGATATTTGTACTATCTCCATTGGAATTCATGTACTTTCAAAAAGTTTTTATTAGGAAGATAATGTTAAAATAGAGGTTTCCCTGTAGCTTAGACAGTAAAGAATCTGCCTGTAATAAAGGAGACCCAGGTTCAATCCCTGGGTCTGGAAGATCCCCTTTAGAAGGGAATGGCTACCTACTCCAGTATTCGTGCCTGGAGGATTCCATGGACAGAGGAGCCTGGCAAGCTACCATCCATGGGGTCACAAAGAGTCAGACACAACTGAGCAACTAACGCCACACTACTACTACTAATGTTAAAATAACAACAGCAATCTATGGGAAATCTGTCTTTCTACGTTCCCATTACCTTATTAAATTTATTTTTAATTATCTTTTTATATTATAAGCTTTATTTTATACATAACCAATTTCTACATATTATTGTGATATTGTTGATCCAATATTTAAGTTTTCTATTTTATCTTAGATTTAAAAAAAATGTCTTTCTTCTTCTTATCCTTGTTTCCTTTTCTTGAAAGTGTTCGTTTCTCAGTCGTGTCCAACTCTTTGCAACTCAATGGACTGTAGCCCAGTAGGTTCCTCTGTTAATGGAATTCTCCAGGCAAGAATCCTGGAATGGAGAGCCATTCCCATCTCCAGGATATCTTCCTAACCCACATCTCCTGCACTGCAGGCAGATTCTTTACTGTCTGAGCCATCAGAGAAGCCTACATCTAAACACTGCACTGTCAGCCTGACATTATCCCCACTCTACCAGTTACTTTTATTTTACAATGCTGCTTCTTAAAATCCCCTGATGTTTAGACAAAAACAAAAAAGGCATAATAC
>SJXO01005963.1:118167-189198 GCA_006408615.1 Connochaetes taurinus | reverse complement strand
AGCCCCGCGGCCCGCGCTCGGGAGGCGCCGGGCCCGCCGCCGCCAGGTGCCGCATCTCCCGGGAGCGCGCGGCGCCCACCTGCGCGGCGCTGTCACGGGCCGCCCGGGGCCGCCTCGCCCGCGCCGGGCCCGCCTCGAGGGCCGCTCGGGTGCGATTCCAGCGCCTCCGGGCGTCGGGCGGGGGCGAGCGGGGCTCGCCGCGCCTGCCCACCTCCCTCCTCCGCGCCCGGCGCCCGGTCGTCGCCGAGCGCCGCCTCCAAGTTTTCTTGGGCTCCCCCGAAACGGTCATTGGGAAGAGAGACCTGGCAGTCCTCGCGAGGGGCGGCCGTGCGCTTCGCCCCCTGCTCTTTGAAGGTGTTGGCAGAGGTAGTGAGTGCTCTGGCTCCTCAGGTGTATATTTGAATCGTCTTTTTCTCTCTCTCTCCTGTCTTTGGAGACAGCAGCACACACGGCCGCTGCCAGCTGTGGATGGCTGCCACTTTTATTTCGCTCTTGGTCACAACAGTTTGCTCGACCCAGGACTGGTACCCGGCTATGCAGTGGGCGGTCATTTCCTCTCGTTCAGTCGGCTGCTGAAAGAGAATGGATTTTTTTTTTTTCCCCAGGAGTTTGTGTTGATAGGACTGTTTTAAGTTGCTTTGAAGACATTTGCAGCAGTGAAAACAACCGAAAGCCTCGTAAGGAGTATTTATTTGTGCGCCCGTTTCTGAGACAGAAATTGTTTCATGCGGGACTGTAAATGTGTGGGAACGATAGGTAGGGAGAGCAGATAAGAAATCATTGCACGTGGCACGGCTCTCTGGCGCTATTATTATCTGAATACATAGTAATGCGTGTGGGCTTTAGTTGCAGCTTATAGGGTTTTGAGTGTTCTCTGCAATTGTTGGAACTTTCTTTATATTGTCCGCTTTGTTTTGGGTCTCAGCCCTGCATTTCACAGTCTCCAGAGCTTGCCATTGTCCAGTACACTGGAGAGCGAAACTGGTGTCCTTCTTAGGATACAGGGCGAGGCTTACGCATTTGCATGGATGGAGTGCAAATTAAGGGCCATGTTTGCTTCTTCTGGGGAGGGGAGGCAGGGAGGTCTGCTTGTGCAAATCCTTTATAAAAATGTTGATAATATTGGCTGCAGCTGGATATAAAATACACCCATTTTTATTGATTTAATAAAAACAAATTGGTTGCACAATAATTCTTACACTAGCCTTTCACACCATTATTCTAGGTTTTTATAATTCTCACTTACTTTGCATTATTTAGCTAAAATAACCTTTTAGTTATTATTCGAATGACACTTTTCAAACTTGGATAACTGTCTGCCTAGTATTATCTTGACAGGACTGTTTTTTTGTTGTTGTTGTTAAACTTATCAATTCAGAGTTTTGACCGTGAACCCACTATAAGAGCTAAATACCTTGAGACTTGTACTGCTCTGCACACACCCTGCACTCACACATGTACACACACTCTCACACTGTAGGGTTTACAAAACAGTACTCTGATACTTGCTGGTATCTTTTGTTTTGCTCAGTTTCACTAACAATAATGGTGGTTGTAATACACAAATTATTATGTACTGTTGAGTTGTGACCTGCACCTTTGAAAACATTCTCTCCTACTATACTTTTAAGTTTTCAAGCTGTGTCTTTAGTTTTAAAAGTACTTTGCAGGTGTTTTATTAATAAAACACATAAAAATACTGTTTATGGTAACAGGTGACACCAATCACAAAAGTTCTTGGTGTAATTCTGAAATCTCTGAATTGTTTCCCCTCAGATGGTGAGCTTTTTGGGACCCCTTATCTGGGGGCAGAACAGGCACCCCAAACAGTGCTGGCCAACGTATAACGGTAAATGGGCGCCGGCCCGGATTTCCCAGGCTTACAGTTCTTGGGGCTCCGCGTTTCCATCTCAGTGGGTCCGCCAGGGCAGAAGATGCCTAAGAGAAGCGAGAGTAGGAGGGCTGTCTGGATTCTCAGGAGAGGGCTTTGCTCCCCTGCTCAGCTTGCTGCGCACGGCACCGAGCATAGACCCAGGACTGCCACCATAGGAGGCGGCTTTCAGGCAGAGCGAGCGCTTCCACATGCAGTTGGCTTCTACAGGGAAATGAGGACTGTGGGCTAAGTAGGAAACATAATTTAGCTTCTAGAGTCTTCGGCGCATAGTACAACTCTGTACACAAAATATGCAAAGCCGGGGGACACAGACTTGCTAGGCTCTGTGCCCTGAGGCACAGCCTCGCACTGCCCCATTTTGTAGGTGGCTTCTCGTGGTGGTGGGAGAATTAAACGGTTGGAGGCTGGCAAGTGGGCACACGGGGTTGTGTGTGAACTGGACCCTTGTTGTCAGGAAGCCAGCCTGGCTGGCTTTACAGGCACCCTGCTGCAGGATGCCGTTGATGGAGCTCTCTCACTTGTGACGCGAAGATGTAAAGATGGTGGCATGCGTCTCGGCCAGTCCTGTTCCGACAGCCAAGTGTGCTGGTCTGCTCTAATGTGGCGATAGAGTTACCCGTGCGTGAAAAGTTGGCAGGTGAAGGATATTATGAAAATACCTTGCTTGTTTGCATCCCTGTTTTAAAGTATGATTTTCATAACATTCATGATGCATTAAGTGAAGAGAGAAGCTTACAAAATACAGAAGTGTGTGTGGGAATGTCCTGGTGGCCCCGTGGTGAGGACTCCACACTTTCACCACTGAGGACATGCACTCAACCCCTGGTCAGGGAGCTGAATCCCACAGTTGCACAGTATGGCTGAAAGAGCAAAACGTCGAAGAGAACACTGTTTGTAGTAAGGATCTGATTTTGTAAAATATCTGTGTGTATACAGATTTTTGTATTGTGGAAATTGAGCCATGTAATGAACTGTTGGGGTATCAATTTACATAAAATGTACACGTATGGAGGGCTCAGATGGGCATTTAGGCCTCTCCTGTAATGCTGTTAGAGGTTTATGACAGGAAGCTGTTTGGGGTACAGATCAAGGTACGTTTTCAAACAGTGAAACTACAGTTTGAGAATCAGAGAACATGGTGCATAGGGAGCATTTGTGTTGATAATAACGTAAATCCTTTTTCGTTGCTGAAAAAGTGGCAAGAAGATGTTATTAATGTTTCAGCTCTGTTCAGCTGCTCAGTCATGTCTGACTCTTTGTGACCCCATGGACTGCAGCACGCCAGGCCTCCCTGTCCTTCACCAGCTCTCAGAGTTCACTCAGACTCATGTCCATTCAGTCGGTGATGCCATCCAGCCATCGCATCCTCTGTCCTCCTCCTGCCTTTGATCTTTTCCAGAATCAAGGTCTTTTCCAATGAGTCAGGTGTTCACATCAGGTGGCCAGAAGATTGGAGGTTCAGCTTCAGCATCAGTCCATCCAGTGAATATTCAGGACTGATCTCCTTTAGGATGGACTGGTTGGATCTCCTTGCAGTCCAAGGGACTCTCAAGAGTCTTCTCCAACACCACAGCTCAAAATCATCAATTCTTCGGCACTCAGCCTTCTTCACAGTCCAGCTCACACAACCATGCATGACCACCATAGCCTTGACTGACGGGCCTCTGTCCGTAAGGTAACGTCTCTGCTTTCCAATATGCTTTTAAGTTTGCCATAACTTTTCTTCCAAGGAGAAGGTGTCTTGATTTCATGGCTGCAGTCACCATCTGCAGTGATTTGTGAAACCCGAGAAAATAATAATTAAAATGTTCATGTTTAAGGGCCATTGTACAGTGTATCCTCCTGGAGAAGGACATGGCAGCCCACTCCAGTCTTCTTGCCTGGAGAGCCCTATGGACAGAAGAGCCTGGTGAGCCCCAGTCTGTGGCGCCGCAGAGCGCTGGGCATGGCTGCAGCTGAGACACGACACACACAGCGTCTCCTCTGGCCAGGCAGGGTGACTGCGGACCTTGGGGCGCACTGGGGTCTGCAGCGGCCTTCCCTGCGCGGCAGGAGCAGCTGCCACAGTGAGGTGATGCTCAGTCATCACTCTCGCGCTCATTGTTCTTTTGGAGGGGTGCTGGGTTGGGTCTTCATTGCTTTCTTTAATTGCTTTCTTTAAAAGCAGGGGTACTTGGTAGTTGAAGTCGGTGGGCTTCTCTCTGTGCAGGCCTCTCACTGTTGAGCACTGGCTCTGGGCCTGGGGGCATCAGCAGCTGTGGCTCCCAGGCACTAGACACAGGCTCGGTCGCTGTGGCGCTCAGGCTTCGTTGCTCCGAGGCACGTGGGGTCTTCCAGGATCAGGTATCAAACCTGTATCGCCTGCACTGGCAGGTGGATTCTTCACCAGTGAGTCACCAGGGAAGGCCCCGGTTTGCATTTGCTTCAGTGGCCTGAGGAAGTAAAGAGCTAGAACCTTGTGTGATTCAGCCAAGATTTGCAGCGGGTGAAGCCACAGGGAGCGCTCTGTGCAGTGTTCTTTCTGTGTGTGCTCACCCGTGGGACCAGGATTTCGACATAGGCAATATGGTGAACAGTGTCCCCAGTGCCCTAGAGTGCGCCCACGTTCCCCTCCTCGTCCTCACTGTGCTCGTGTGTTTGCCTGTTTCTGGTTTCCGCGTAACAGTGCTCTGTGCTAGGCAGGGCTCTCGGGCTCAGCAGTTGTGGCTCAGCTCCCTCCTGTTGCTGGTGCAGCAGCCCGTCATTCCTTTCCATGGCGTGCAGTTTCCACTGTGCGACTGTCCCGCACTTAACCATTCTGATACTGATGGACATCGGGCTTATTTTATTTCATGACTGATAAAATCCGGCTGGTGTGCACATTCCTGTACGTGTCTTTTGGTGGATAGAGTGCTCCTTTTGGTTTAGTGTAAACCCGAAGTGGAATTGCTCAGTATACATGTGGTTTGACTTTAAAGATACCGTTAGAATTTTTCCAAGTGCTTTTATTATAGCTAATTTAAAAAATTAACACGTAGTTATATCTATCTGTTTATCTATCTATATATTGTCAGTTCAGCTCATTCGTGTCTGACTCTGTGACCCCATGGACTGCAGCACCTCAGGCCTCCCTGTCCATCACCAACTCCCAGAGCTTACCCAAACTCATGTCCATCAAATTGGTGATGCCATCCACCCATCTCATCCTCTGTCGTGCCCTTCTCCAGCCTTCAAGCTTTCCCAGCATCAGGGTCTTTTCTACTGAGTCAGTTCTTTGCATCAGTTGACCAAAGTATTGGAGTTTCAGCTTCAGCATGAGTCCTTCCAATGAATATTCAGGACTGATTTCCTTTAGGATGGACTGCTAGTGACTGCTGTTACTGAACACTCTATTTATTTGCCATTCTTGTATCCTCTTGGATGGAGTGTTTAAGACTCTGCTTTTTTTTGTTTTTTACTTTTTATTTTCTTACTTTCGACTTTTGAGAATTCTTGATAATTCTTATTATGAATCTTAGGTCAGATTTGTGATTTGCAAAAAACAGTTTCAGGCTGTAGCTAGTCTTTAAATTCCATCAACTTTTTTTTTTTTTGCAAAGAATTAAATTTTGATGAAGTTCAGCTTTCCAGATTTTTCTTTTATAAATCATACTTTTTGGTATCATGTCAAAGAACTATTTGTTTTATAAAATCTCATAAAGACTTTTTTTCTGTATATTCTTCTAAAAATGCCCTAGTTTTACGTTTAGATCTGTGACTCATTTTGAGTTGATTTCGTATCAGGTATCATTTTGGGCAGGATGGATGTCAGGTTCGTTCCAAACCCGTTTGTTCTACCCTTTCTCCGTTGAGTTGATTTTTCACTTGGGTCAGAAATCAGCTGGGCTCATCTGTGTGGGTTGTTTCTGGACTGTTTTTTTTTCCATTGGTCTATGAGTATCTCATTGCCTGTGCCACACTGTCTTAATTACTGTGGGTCTGATAATATTAGTAAGATGATTCCTCCAACTTAAAATTGTTTTTGCTATTTGGTCATTTCACTTTTCCATACATTTTAGAATCAGCTTGTCTGTGTCTACAAATAATTCTAGTGGGCCTTGATTAGAGCAGCCGTAAATCTGTGTCAGTTTGGTGGAGAATTGCCGTGAGCACTGTGCTGAGCCCTCCCATCTGTGAGCATGGTGTGTGGGTCTGTTGCATTTGCTTGGTCATCTTCGCTTTTTTTAAATTGACACAGCACTGACATACAGCACGTGTGTGATTTTTTCAGCAGTATTTTGTACTCTAGTTTCCAGCATACATATCCTTTCCCTGTTCTGTTAGATTCATAAAGTATTCCATTTTTTTCAGCTTCTGTAAATGGTGTTTTGAAGAATTTCTGTTTCTATTCATTGCTAGTACATAAAAGTTATTAATTTTTGTGTGTTCAACTTTTATCTGTTGATCTTGCTAGAATCATGTATTCTGGGAATTTTTTGTGGATTTACACTTTAAAAAATATTTATTTGCTGCACTGGGTCTTCATCGGGGCGCATGGGACATTCTGTCTTCAGTTGTGGGGTCCCCTGTGATGGGAGCATGGGGTCTTAGCCACTGGACCACCAGGCAAGCCCCTTGTTGCATCTGCTTTTATAAGGTATATGTAAGTAGTTTTCTTAGATTTTCCATGCCTGGCTTTGGTATCAGTATAATGCCGGCCTCATAAAGTAAGTTAAGAATTGTTCCCTTCTCTGTTAGTAGTTTGTGCTTTTTAGACAACTGGTCCATTTCATCTTAATTGTTGCGTTGATGTGTGTAGAATTGTCTGTAGTGTCCTTTTATCCTTTCAATGTCTGCAAGGATTCTGTGTTCTCTCTTTGATTCCTGATACTGTTTATTTGTCTTCTCTCTTTTCTGCCAGTCTTTCTAGAGGCTTTTCAAGTTTTTAATCTTTTTAAAGGACCAGCTTTTAGTTTCATTGTCTTTTTCTCTTGTCTTTTTTTAAATTTCATTAATTTTTAAATACAATTTTTGAAAATTTTATTTCTTACTCTTTGTCTTTTGCTTTTTTGCATTTCTTTTCCATGGGAATGGTCTTGATCCCTGTCTCCTGTACAGTGTCACGAATCTCATTCCATAGTTCATCAGGCACTCTATCTATCAGATCTAGACCCTTAAATCGATTTCTCACTTCCACTGTATAATCATAAGGGATTTGAATGAGGTCATACCTGAATGGTCTAGCGGTTTTCCCTACTTTCTTCAATTTAAGTCTGAATTTGATAATAAGGAGTTCATGATCTGAGCCACAGTCAGCTCCTGGTCTTGTTTTTGCTGACTATGTAGAGCTTCTCCATCTTTGGCTGCAAAGAATATAATCAGTCTGATTTCGGTGTTGACCATCTGGTGATGTCCACGTGTAGAGTCTTCTCTTGTGTTGTTGGAAGAGGGTGTTTGTTATGACCAGTGCATTTTCTTGGCAAAACCCTATTAGTCTTTGCCCTGCTTCATTCCGCATCCCAAGGTCAAATTCGGCTGTTACTCCAGGTGTTTCTTGACTTCCAGTCCCCTGTAATGAAAAGGACATCTTTTTTGGGTATTTGTTCTAAAAGATCTTGTAGGTCTTCATAAAACCGTTCAACTTCAGCTTCTTCAGCATTACTGGTTGGGGCATAGACTTGGATAACCGTGATATTGAATGGTTTGCCTTGGAGACGAACAGAGATCATTCTGTCGTTTTTGAGATTGCATGTGTTTGAACTGAGGTGTTGGAGAAGACTCTTGAGGGTCCCTTGGACTGCAAGGAGATCCAACCAGTCCATTCTGCAGGAAATTAACCCTGGGATTTCTTTGGAAGGAATGATGCTAAAGCTGAAACTCCAGTACTTTGGACACCTCACGTGAAGAGTTGACTCATTGGAAAAGACTCTGATGCTGGGAGAGATTGGGGGCAGGAGAAGAAGGGGACGACCGAGGATGAGATGGCTGGATGGCATCACGGACTCGATGAATGTGAGTCTGAGTGAGCTCCAGGAGATGGTGATGGACAGGGAGGCCTGGCGTGCTGCGATTCACGGGGTCGCAAAGAGTCGGACCCGACTGAGCAACTGAACTGAACTGAACTCTGTCTTATTTCTTGGTTTGAGTTTGTTTTGATTTTTCTTTTTCTAATTCCTTAAAGTAGAGGCTTGGATTATTGATTTGAGACTATTCTTCTTCTTAAAAATACGTATTTTCAAGATAACGTGTATCCTAATAGACATACACACATGCATGCTGTATACTCTGTCTAAGCCATCATTTAGCTTCGTCCCACAAATCCTGGTGTGTTGTCCTTGAATTTTCAGTCAGTTTAAAACATTTTCTAATTTCCTTTGAATCTTCTTTGATGTTATTTAAAAGTCTGCTGTTCAGGGGCTTCCCCGGTGGTCAGGTGGGAAAGAGCCCGCCTTGCAGCACTGGGCACGGGGGCTCTGTCCCTGGCGAGGGAACTGAGGTCACGCGTGCCTGCAGCTGGACTGAGGCTGCACCGCAGCGAAGCATCGGTCAGACGGCGTCAGTCAACCATCGCCTCAGATGGGTGGTCAGACGGCTGTCGTGTAGTTTATCCAGTTCCCGGCTTATAGTCTAATTCCAGGATGGTCAGAGAACAACTTAGATGGTTTTAATTCTTTGAAAAATTTTATGGTTTTATGGTCCGTGTTGGTGAATATTGCTTATGTACTTTAAAACGTGTAAATTCTGCTGTTACTGAGTGGAGTGTTTGCTTGAACGTCGTTAAGTTTTTTTGTTTGATTCTGTAGTTTTAGAAGAGTTTTTATTGGGCGATGGTTGGCAGCGTTGTTCCGGGTGTGTAGCGGGGTGAGTGGGTGATCCGTTAGTGCTCTATTCCTGATGGCCTTTCGGCTGCTAGTCCGTCCGGCACTGAGAGAGGAGTGTTGGCGGCTCTGGCTGAAGCTGTGGGCGTCTTGGTTTCTCCTCACACTTGCGTTTTTGTGTTGTGTACCTCAGCGCTCTGTTGTTGGTGCGTATGCGTTTTTGATTGTTACGTCTTTTGGTGACTTGATCCCTTTTTTTCATTTAGGCTATGTTCCTCTTATCCCTGGCAGTTTTCTTGGCTCTGAGATCTGCTTCGTCTGATACTAACAGAACCACTTTAGTGTATTTTAATTGGTGTTTTTGTGATGCAGCTTTTCCTATTATTTTGCTTTTAACCTATGTTCTTTTACTTAGTGGATTTCTTATAGACAGCTGCTTAATTTTCGTCAGTCCTGCATATTCCTATTTTCATCCTGTTTGTATTTCATTCACTTGAAATGTTCTTATTAACTGGAGGCCTTTTTTCCTGGGTGGGTTACTGAGTGTCTATTTGGTGGTACTGTAGGGTGCTTCTGTGCGTCCTGTGACGCTCTCTTTTTTGACTCCATCGGCCTTCTGAATACGCATGGAGGCGCAAGGTGACTTTATTTTAGAGACCGTATAACCAGAATGAGCTGAAGTAGAGCGATCTGTATCTCGAGGGCGTGCAGGACATGTTTGTTAGCTGTGCAGTCAAGGCTCCTGATCGTCGTTGCTCACCAGCTGTGTGTGACGCTCCGCGGCCCCGTGGACGGTAGCACTCCGCGCCTCCTGTCCCTCACCATCTCCCAGTTTGCCCAAGGTCACGTCCATTGCATCAGTAGTGCCATCCAGCCATCTCGTCTTCTGATGCCCTCTTCTCCCCTCAATCTTTATCAGCATCAGGGACTTTGCCGATGGATCGGCTGTTCGCGTCAGGTGACCAAAATATTGGAGTTTCAGCTTCAGCATCAGTCCTCCCAATGAGTATTTCAGGTTGATTTCCTTTAAGACTGACTGGTTTGATCTCCTTGCTGTACAAGGGACTCTCAAGAGTCTTCCCCAGCACCACAGATTGAAGGCATCAATTCTTCGGCGCTCTGCCTTCTTTAACAGTCCAGCTCGCCAGTTTCTAGGTTATCTTAGAGTAATTCCAGTAATATTTGTAGCATGTGATTATTATATCTCCTGTGGAAGTGAACTTTTTCTCATTCATAGAACACAAAGAACATTTTTCTCTCAATTTAACTACATTATTAGTTACGTGTTGAGACTGAATAAGAAGTTAGTAGGTTTAACTTTTCATGACCCAGGAATTTTTTTTTTTAATAAACTTTTCATTTTTGAATAATTTCAGACTCACAGAAAAGTTGCAAAGTTAGTATAGAGAGTTCTGATACTCCCTTCAGCCAACTTTTCCTAATGTTGACATCTTCCTTAACCTTGGTGTATTTGTCAGGACTAAGACATTACAAGTGGTACAGAATTATTAACTACAGACTGTCTGGGTCTCACTAAGTTTTCCGCAAATACCCTATTTGTGTTCTTGGATTGATTCCAGGACATCTCATTGCCTTTAGTGACCCCCAATTTTTTCTCTGGAAGTCCTTGGCAGTTATCCCACTGTGGTGAAATAGCCTGGCAGGGGAAACATTCTTTCCAGGCTCCTGCTGAGAGTTTAGCTCCCTCTGTGGAGGTTCCTAAAAGGCGTGGCCTGTCGGTGCAGGTGTGTCCCTAGTTGATGGTCGGGACGACTTGGAGAAGGGAATTACCAGCCCTCTGCCAGAGCTGCTTGGCTGCCTCGGATAAAGAAATACCGTAAGTGTATTATTCTTGACACTCCTTGTAATATTGTTGTTGGTGTCTGGTTTTAAAAGCATGAAAAGCAACATCACTCGTTAAGTGGCTTAAATTGTAGCTATAGTCAATATTCTTTTTATTTTTCGAGTGTGCCACATGGCTTGCGGGATCTCAGTGTCCCAGTCAGGGAATAAACCTGGGCCACCTCAGTGAAAGGGCCAAATCCTAACCACTAGGCCACCAGGGAGCTCCCCAATATTCTCTGTTCCTTTAAAAGGATGGTAAGTCAGTTGTATCTGACTTTAAGAAAGAGAAACCAGGACGGTGGGCTCTCCCAGTCAGGCATCCCAGCTGCGTGTCTCTCTGCAGCGCGTCGGCTGCCCTCCGTGTGTTTGCGCACTTGCCGGTGCCCATGCCGCTCCAGCCGGGGCGCTGGAACAGGCAAGTCAGGACTTGGAGAGCCTCGGAGCTGAGCTGGGCGGCGGCAGAACACACCACTGTTGCCCGGCAGTGCTTGCTGCCTGAGGAGCCCGAGGCCCGGAGAGTCGAGCTGGAAGACTCCTGAGAGGGTCCTGGTGAGGGCCCGCTCGCAGCCTTCAGCTCCTGGTGGCGTGGGTCACTTTGCAGTAAGTGTCCAGGAGACAGGGTCCTCCCGTTACTGTGGTCTTGCTTGTCTCACCCGGGCTGCACAGCGTCCCTTTCTCGGCGCCCGTCTTCGCTGCCGCTCTTCCCCTTTTCTGCAGGTGGACCCGCGCTGGCGCGAGCAGCTGGGAGCCTTCGCTCGGCCTTGGGGACACCTTTCCTTGTTCTCCCTCCTGCCGTTGCCTCCCACACTCTGGCTGAACGGCGGCTCCTCCTCCTTGCTCTCAGCAGCCTCCTTCCTCCTGCACAGTGGGAGCGGGCTGTGCCCTGTGGTGCTGTCTTTTTTTTTTCTTAAATACTCACTTGGCTGTGTCAGCTCTTAGCTGTGGCACGGGGGACCTTTTGTCGCCTGGGGGACCTGGACCTGTAGTTGCAACATGTGGGATCCAGTTCCCGGACCAGGGGTGGCGCCTGTGTCCCCTGCACTGACCTGTGGCTTCCTAGCTTGAGGCCCACCGGGGACGCCCCACTGGGGCCACCTCTGCCCAGCGCTGGCCTTGCTGCTTTGCCCGCTCACTGCTGTGTCTCTCTGGGGGCCATGTCCTGTCCGTGTGGCAGGTGCTGCCTTCAGTAGCCTGGGCTCTCTCGGTGCCTGTCCTCAGTTTGGCCACAGCCATGGGTTAGAATGGATCACAGGCCCCGGTTTACTGGGCTGTCCTCTAAAGTGAGCTCCAAGGCTTATCTGGCACGTGATACATGCGGAGAAATCTTTTCTCTGAGACCCAGCCAGGTCACGTGAGTTCCTGCAACTCCACCCTATAACCTTTTTCTGCTAATTTGGAAGGAAACATTGTCTTTGTTGTTTTTCCACAGTTCATCCTATGCTCTGGAGGCTCTAACTATGGATTTGAGCAAGTCTGTTAACCCCGGAATCTTGGAGCAGAGTGTGTGAGCATGGCCTGGCTCTCTCCACATCGCCGGTCCTTTCCTGTCTTGAGCGCTTCCTCTTCTGTTGGGCTCTGTTCGTTCAGTTCAGTCCAGTCGCTCAGTTGTGTCCGACTCTTTGCGACCCCATGAATCACAGCACGCCAGGCCTCCCTGTCCATCACCAACTCCCGGAGTTCACTCAAACTCACGTCCATCGAGTCCGTGATGCCATCCAGCCATCTCATCCACGGTCGTCCCCTTCTCCTCCTGCCCCCAATCCCTCCCAGCATCAGAGTCTTTTCCAATGAGTCAACTCTTCACATGAGGTGGCCAAAGTACTGGAGTTTCAGCTTTAGCATCATTCCTCCAAAGAAATCCTAGGGCTGATCTTCAGAATGGACTGGTTGGATCTCCTTGCCGTCCAAAGAACTCTCAAGAGTCTTCTCCAGCACCACAGTTCAAAAGCATCAATTCTTCGGAGCTCAGCCTTCTTCACAGTCCAACTCTCACATCCATACATGACCACAGGAAAAACCATAGCCTTGACTAGACGGACCTTAGTCGGCAAAGTAACGTCTCTGCTTTTGAATATGCTATCTAGGTTGGTCATAACTTTTCTTCCAAGGAGTAAGCGTCTTTTAATTTCATGGCTGCAGTCACCATCTGCAGTGATTTTGGAGTCCAAAAAATAAAGTCTGACACTGTTTCGCCATCTATTTCCCATGAAGTGACGAGACCGGATGGCATGATCTTCGTTTTCTGAACGTTGAGCTTTAAGCCAACTTTTTCCCTCTCCACTTTCACTTTCATCAAGAGGCTTTTTTAGATTCTCTTCACTTTCTGCCATAAGGGTGATATCATCTGCATATCTGAGGTGATTGATATTTCTCCCGGCAATCTTGATTCCAGCTTGTGTTTCTTCCAGCCCAGCGTTTCTCATGATGTACTCTGCATAGAAGTTAAATAAGCAGGGTCACAATATACAGCCTTGACGTATTCCTTTTCTTATTTGGAACCAGTCTGTTGTTCCATGTCCAGTTCTAACTGTTGCTTCCTGACCTGCATATAGGTTTCTCAAGAGGCAGGTCAGGTGGTCTGGTATTCCGATCTTTCTCAGAATTTTCCACAGTTTATTGTGATCCACACAGTCAAAGACTTTGGTATAGTCAATAAGGCAGAAATAGATGTTTTTCTGGAACTCTTGCTTTTTCGATGATCCGGCAATTTGATCTCTGGTTCCTCTGCCTTTTCTAAAACCATCTTGAACATTAGGAAGTTCACGGTTCACGTATTGCTGAAGCCTGGCTTGGAGAATTTTGAGCATGACTTTACTAGCATGTGAGATAAGTGCAATTGTGCGGTAGTTTGAGCGTTCTTTGGCATTGCCTTTCTTTGAGATTGGAATGAAAACTGACCTTTTCCAGTCCTGTGGCCCCTGCTGAGTTTTCCAAATGTGCTGGCATATTGAGTGCAGCACTTTCACAGCATCATCTTTCAGGATTTGAAATAGCTCCACTGGAATTCCATCACCTCCACTAGCTGTGTTCGTAGTGATGCTTTCTAAGGCCCACTTGACTTCACATTCCAGGATGTCTGGCTCTAGATGAGTGATCACACCATTGTGATTATCCGGGTCATGAAGATTTTTTTTGTACAGTTCTTCCGTGTATTCTTGCCACCGCTTCTTAGTATCTTCTGCTTCTGTTAGGTCCATACCATTTCTGTCCTTTATCGAGCCCATCTTTGCATGAAATGTTCCCTTGGTATCTCTAATTTTCCTGAAGAGATCTCTAGTCTTTCCCATTCTGTTCTTTTCCTCTATTTCTCTGCATTGATTGCTGAAGAAGGCTGTCTTATCTCTTCTTGCTATTCTCTGGAACTCTGCATTCAGATGCTTATATCTTTCCTTTTCTCCTTTGCTTTTCACTTCTCTTTTCACAGCTATTTTTAAGGCCTCCCCAGACAGCCATTTTGCTTTTTTGCATTTCTTTTTCTTGGGGATGGTCTTGATTCCTGTCTCCTGTGAAATGTCACGAACCTCATTCCATAGTTCATCAGGCACTCTATCTATCTATTTCTCACTTCCACTGTATAATCATAAGGGATTTGATTGAGGTCATACCTGAATGGTCTAGCGGTTTTCCCTACTTTCTTCAATTTGAGTCTGAATTTGGTAATAAGGAGTTCATGATCTGAGCCACAGTCAGCTCCTGGTCTTGTTTTTGTTGACTGTATAGAGCTTCTCCATCTTTGGCTGCAAAGAATATAATCCGTCTGATTTCGGTGTTGACCATCTGGTGATGTCCATGTGTAGAGTCTTCTCTTGTGTTGTTGGAAGAGGGTGTTCGCTATGACCAGTGCATGTTCTTGGCAAAACTCTATTAGTCTTTGCCCTGCTTCATTCCGCATTCCAAGGCCAAATTTGCCTGTTATTCCAGGTGTTTCTTGACTTCCTACTTTTGCATTCCAGTCCCCTGTAATGAAAAGGACATCTTTTTTGGGTGTTAGTTCTAAAAGGTCTTGTAGGTCTTCATAGAACCGTTCAGCTTCAGCTTCTTCAGCGTTACTGGTTGGGGCATAGACTTGGATAACTGTGATGTTGACTGGTTTGCCTTGGAGACAAACAGAGATCATTCTGTCGTTTTTGAGATTGCATCCATTTACTGCATTTCGGACTCTTGTTGACGATGATGGCTACTCCATTTCTTCTGAGGAATTCCTGCCCGCAGTAGTAGATATAATGGTCATCTGAGTTAAATTCACCCATTCCAGTCCCATTTTAGTTCGCTGATTCCTAGAGTGTTGACGTTCACTCTTGCCATCTCTTGTTTGACCGCTTCCAACTTGCCTTGATTCATGGACCTGACAGTCCAGGTTCCTATGCGATATTGCTCTTTACAGCATCGGACCTTGCTTCTATCACCAGTCACATCCACAGCTGGGTATTGTTTTTGCTTTGGCTCCATCCCTTCATTCTTTCTGGAGTTATTTCTCCACTGATCTCCAGGAGCGTGTTGGGCACCTACTGACCTGGGGAGTTCCTCTTTCAGTATCCTATCGTTTTGCCTTTTCATATTGTTCATGGGGTTCTCAAGGCAAGAACACTGAGGTGGTTTGCTATTCCCTTCTCAGTGGACCACATTCTGTCAGGCCTCTCCACCATGACCCGCCCGTCTTCGGTTGCCCCGCAGGCATGGCTTGGTTTCATTGAGTTAGCCAAGGCTGTGGTCCTAGTGTGATTAGATTGACTAGTTTTCTGTGAGTATGGTTTCAGTGTGTCTGCCCTCTGATGCCCTCTTGCAACACCTACCATCTTACTTGGGTTTCTCTTTCCTTGGACGTGGGGTATCTCTTCACGGCTGCTCCAGCAAAGCACAGCCGCTGCTCCTTACCTTGGATGAGGGGTGTCTCCTCACCGCCGCCCTTCCTGGCCTTCAGCGTGGGATGGCTCCTCTAGCTACCAGTCCTTGGAGCTTTTGCACTTTCCGTTTTTCCTCCCCTCTCAGTCTGTCTCTTGCCGTTCCCTAGCCATTCAGCCTCACCCCTGTCAGGCCTTTCCCGCCCAGCTGCCGCCAGATCCCGTGAAACGCTGGTGTTCGCCGCTGCTTCTCTTCCGGCACTTGCGACCCCGCTTACCCCTTAGGCACCTCTTTCACCTGCCACTTTAATCAGCCTTCCCGGAGACCACTGTGACCTTCTTCCCAACTCCTGTGGCTGTCTTTCAGGCCTGGTATCTTTTGAGTTTGCTGCATCTGACCTTGTCCGCATGTGCCTTTGTGGAACACTCTCGCCGTTCTCTGCGGCACTGTCCTGCTCCCTCTCTCCCCCTGCGCTTGAGCGTTCGCCTCGATGCCGGGCGTCTATGTTTAGCTCTTCGTCTCAGGCTCAGATTTACACGTGGTGTTCTTACCATGTGTTGCTAGAGGTTTCTGATTTTAGTTAGAAACTTGGAGGGTTGATGAAAGTCCAACATTGTGCTCCTTCTCACTAGAATTGTGGTGGAGGCCTGTTTTCCCGTCATCTGTACCAAGTGAACTCAGCTGGTCCATGTTTAGACTTAACTCTTCTTTCCATGTTGCAAATTAGGGCTTAGATATTACTGGTTTGTTTGCTGGAAAACTTAGCAAGAGGTGCTTTTGTCTGAAGATCTCAGGCCGGTTCTGTGTGGTTGTCCGTTGGACCTGTCTGTCAGGTGAGAAGGTTGTGCTTGATACTAACCTTGAAGGTCTTTCTGACGTCGTATCATAAACTGAATGTGGTTGCCAGTCCTGTGGTCACACACTTAGACTGCCCATCGCCCACAGCGGGGGTCTCAGGCGTGTCGAGTATGCAGAGGCCCCCTTGGAGTAGGTGAGGTGCTCCCTGGAGCCGCATGGAGAGCAGGTTGGCCCGCGTTTTCAGGTGAGACATCACAGTTCATAGACACTTAGCGTGGATCGAGGCTGACACCCACACCTGATCTGTGTGTCGGAATCCGGAGTCTGGCCTGAGTCCTGCGGTATCCTGAGGCAAGAGAGGATGCTTGCGCGCCAGCGGAGTGTTGATGCCCGCAGTTAATGAGTGCTCATTAAGTAAGTTCGTTACTTTGACTGCTAGTTTTAATTAAACTGGGCCTCGCAGAACAGGTAGTCTTAAAAGGAACCCTGGATTGGAGAGAATGCCGCTAATGAAAGCACGGGAGACGGTAAGGAAACCGGAATCAGGGCCGCCCTGCCTCCTGCGCCAGCTCGTTGTTAGCCGTGTAGTGAGGCTGAGGACAGACAGCCGACTCAGAGATTATTCCAGGTGTGAAGTTTTATCCAGTTTTACCAGCGACGTGTCCAGAGTGGTTATCGTGTCTTGAGATGTTAGACAAGGAAGGCAGATAGCCTTCACGGTAGCCGTGTTTGCCGGCTAAGCATACAGAAGAGAAACAGCACTTGCCTGTTCTGCAGCCACGTTTAAAGTCGTACAGTCCTCCATCTAGTACTCTACAAAATTTCTTTAAGCTTAAGCATGGACTACTTTTATTTTTATTGGAATATAGTTGTTTTACAGTTCAGTTCAGTTGCTTAATTGTGTCGGACTCTTTGTGACCCCATGGACTGCGGCACGCCAGGCCTCCCTGTCCATCACCAGCTCCCAGAGCTCGTTCAAACTCGTCCATTGAGTCAGTGATGCCATCCAGCCATCTCAACCTGTTGTCCCCTTCTCCTCCTGACCTCAGTCTTTCCCAGCATCAGGGTC
Organism: Connochaetes taurinus; assembly: GCA_006408615.1. Taxonomy (NCBI): domain Eukaryota; kingdom Metazoa; phylum Chordata; class Mammalia; order Artiodactyla; family Bovidae; genus Connochaetes; species Connochaetes taurinus. The sequence continues at coordinate 171,974 of SJXO01005963.1, read as the reverse complement.
TTTTCCAGTGAGTCAGTTCTTTGCATCAGGTGGCCAAAGTATTGGAGTTTCAGCTTCAGCATCAGTCCTTTCAGTGAATATTCAGAACTGATTTCCTTTAGCATGCACTGGTTGGATGTTTTTGCAGTCCAAGGGACTCTCAGGTGTCTTCTCCAGCACCACAGCTCAAAAGTTCTTCAGCGCTCAGCTTTCTTTATGGTCCAAATCTCACACCCATACATGACCACTGGGAAAACCATAGCTTTGACTAGATGGACCTTTGTCAGCAAAGTAATGTCTCTGCTTTTTAATATGCTGTCTAGGTTTGTCATAGCTTTTCTTCTAAGGAACAAGTGTCTTAATTTCATGGCTGCAGTCACCATCTGCAGTGATTTTGGAGCCCAAGAAAAGAAAGCCTGTCACTGTTTCCGTTGTTTCCCCATCTGTTTGCCTTGAAGTGATGGGACCAGATGCCATGATCTTCGTTTTCTGAATGTTGAGCTTTAAGCCAGGTTTTCCACTCTCTTCTTTCACTTTCAACAAGAGGCTCTTTAGTTCCTCTTTGCTTTTTTAAGGAACAAGTGTCTTAATTTCACGGCTGCAGTCACCATCTGCAGTGATTTTGGAGCCCAAGAAAAGAAAGCCTGTCACTGTTTCCGTTGTTTCCCCATCTGTTTGCCTTGAAGTGATGGGACCAGATGCCATGATCTTCGTTTTCTGAATGTTGAGCTTTAAGCCAGGTTTTCCACTCTCTTCTTTCACTTTCAACAAGAGGCTCTTTAGTTCCTCTTTGCTTTTTGCCATAAGGTGGTGTCATCTGCGTATCTGAGGTTATTGACCTTTCTCCCAGCAGTCTGGATTCCAGCTTGTGCTTCATCCAGCCTGGCATGTCTCATGATGTACTCTGCATATAAATTAAATAAGCAGGGTGACAATATGCAGTCTTGACATACTCCTTTCCTGATTTGGAACCAGTCTGTTGTTCCATGTCCATTTCTAACTGTTGCTTCTTGACCTGCTTACATATTTCTCAGGAGGCAGGTGAGGTGGTCTGGTATTCCCATCTCCTGAAGAATTTTCCACAGTTTGTTGTGATCCACACAGTCAAGGGCTTTGGCGTAGTCAGTAAAGCAGAAGTAGATGTTTTTCTGGAACCTTCTTGCTTTTTCTATGATCCAGTGGATGCTGGCAGTTTAATTTCTGGTTCCTCTACCTTTTCTAAATCCAACTTTAACATCTGCAAGTTCTCAGTTCATGTACTATTGAAGCCTGGCTTGGAGAATTTTGAGTAGGACTTTGCTAGCGTGTGAGATGAGTGCAATTGTGCGGTAGTTTGAGCATTCTTTGGCATTGCCTTTCTTTGGGATTGGAATGAAAACTGACCTTTTCCAGTCCTGTGGCCACTGCTGAGTTTTCCAACTTTGCTAGCACACTGAGTGCAGCACTTTCACAGCATCATCTTTAAGGATTTGAAACAGCTCAACTGGAATTCCATCACCTCCACTAGCTTTGTTTGTAGTGATGGTTCCTAAGGCCCACTTGACTTTGCATTCCAGGATGTCTGGCTCTAGGTGAGTGATCACACCATCGTGGTTATCTGAGTCATGAAGATCTGTTTTGTATAGTTCTGTTTATTCTTGCCACCTCTTCTTACTATCTTCTGCTTCTGTTAGGTCCATACCATTTCTGTCCTTTTTGTGCCCATCTTTGCATGAAATGTTCCCTTGCTATCTCTGATTTTCTTGAAGAGATTTCTAATCTTTCCCATTCTATTGTTTTCCTCTATTTCTTTGCATTAATCACTGAGGAAGGCTTTCTTATTTCTCCTTGCTGTTCTTTGGAACTCTGCATTCAGATGGATATATCTTTCCTTTTCTCCTTTGCTTTTGCTTCTCTTCTTTTCTCAGCTATTTGTAAGGCCTCCTCAGACAACCATTTTGCCTTCTTGCGTTTCTTTTTCTTGGGGATGGTTTTGGTCACAGCCTCCACAGTGTCACAAGCCTCTCTCCATAGTCTTCAGGCACTCTATCAGATCTAATCCGTTGAAATCTATTTCTCACTTCCACTGTATAATCCTAAGGGATTTGATTTAGGTCATACCTGAGTGGGCTAGTGGTTTTCCCTACTTTCTTCAATTTCAGTCTGAATTTGGCAATAAGGAGTTCATGATCTGAGCCATAGTCAGCTCCCGGTCTTGTTTTTGCTGACTAGAGAGCTTCTCCATCTTCGACTACAAAGAGTATAATCAGTCTGATTTTGGTGTTGACCATTTGGTGACGTCCATGTGTAGAGTATTCTCTCGTGTTGTTGGAAGAGGGTGTTTGCTATGACCAGTGCGTTCTCTTGGCAAAACTCTGTTAGCCTTTGCCCTGCTTCATTTTGTACTTCAAGGCCAAACTTGCCTGTTACTCCAGGTATCTCTTGACTTTCTACTTTTGCATTCCAGTCCCCTATGATGAAAACAACGTCTGTTTTTTTGGTGTTAGTTGTAGGAGGTCTTGTAGGTCTTCATGGAACCGTTCAACTTTGGCTTCTTTGGTTTCACTGGGTGGGGCATAGACGTGGATTACCGTGATACTGAATGGTTTGCCTCAGAAATGAACCGAGGTCATCCTGTCGTTTCTGCGGTTGCACCCAAGTACTGCATTTCGGACTCTTTGGTTGACCATGATGGCTGCTCCGTTTCTTCTAAGGGATTCCTGCCCACAGTACGAGATACAATGGTCATCTGAGTTAAATTCACCCATTCCAGTCCTTTTTAGTTCACTGATTTCCTAAAATGTTGATGTTCGCTCTTGACATCTCCTATTGACCACTTCCAATTTACCTTGATTCATGGACCTAACATTCCAGGTTCCTATGCAGTATTACTCTTTACAGCATCGGACTTTACTTCCATCACCAGTCACATCCACTGCAGGGTGGTGTTTTTGCTTTGGCTCCGTCTCTTCATTCTTTTTGGAGTTATTTTCTCACTGATCTCCAATAGCATATTGGGCAGCTACCGACTTGCCCAAGGGAGTTAGTTCATCCTTCAGCGTCCTATCTTTTTGCCTTTTCATACTATTCGTGGGGTTCTCATGGCAGGAATGCTGGTTTGCCATTCCCTTCTCCAGTGGACCACGTTTGTCAGAACGCTCCACCATGATCCATGCTTCTTGGGTGGCCCTACACGGCATGGCTCGTAGTTTCATTTAGACAGAACTGTGATCTGTGCAGTCAGGTTAGTTTTCTGTGATTGCGGTTTTCACTCTGTTTGCCCTCTGATGGATGAGGATAGGAGGTCTGTGGAAGCTCCCTGGTGGGTGGGCCTGGCTGTGGGGAAATCTGGGTCTTGTTCTGAGGTCCTGCTCTACAGTGTTGTGAGAGCGTCTGGCTCCCAGCTGAGAGAATCACCTCTGTGGCACGCATGTATCCCCTCCCTCCTGAGTCTGTCTTCTCGCCCCTTCCCGCCCCTTCAGGCCGTCCCAGGGCTCGGGTGCGCTGAGCCCCCTGTGCTGTGCAGCGGCCTCCCGGTCGGGCGTGCGCACGGTAGGCTGTGGGTCTCAGTCCTGGTCTCCGGATTGCTCCCTTCCCCACCTCATGCTTGTGTGTCTGTTCCGTACACCTGCGTCTTCGTTGGTGTTTAGTCGCCAAGTCCTTTCTGACTCTTTGTGAGCCCTTGGACTGTGTAGCCTGCCAGGCTCCTCTGTCAGTGGGATTTCCCAGGCAAGAATACCTGAGTGGGTTGCCATTTCCTTCTCCAGGGGATCTTCCCGACCAGGGGATTAAACGCGGGTTTCCTGTTTGGCCAGCAGATTCTTCACCAGCTGAGCCATTGTGTCTCTATCCCTGCCCTGCAAGCAGAAAGGATGAGCTTCTTTTGAGGAAACTTACATTTCGCTATGGTTCAGTTGCAGAAGCAACTTTAGCTAGTTTGTACAGACAGACATTTACTATGGAGAATCAGAAATATACAAGGTTTTGGAAGGGGTTGGGGAAACAGGGTGTGTAAGCTGGGCTTCGAAGAACGATTTCCGGAGCAGAAGTACTGCGCCCAGCCATGGGGCCGGTCAGGCCAGCCCGCAGCCTCTGCTGCCCGTGTCTGATACGGACAGACAGAGGGGGCAGAGGTGCTGCGGTCCCTGGGGGCAGGCGAAAGGGCTGAATAATCCCCAGGAGGCAAAATGGCTGCAAGAGGAACACATTCCTTTGTTAGCAAACAATTTGGGTGTATTCACAGAAGACACTGCAGAAGGTTTACAGAAGTGAATTGTTGAGTAAATGGGGCTGCGTGGAGGCTCGCCCTGGGGTGGGAGGAGCGCGGTGTCTGTGGACAGGCTGCAGCGGACGCCTTCTGTAGGTTTCAGATGAGCGCTCTTCTGTGTGGGAGCTGCTGGGTGACCTACAGCGTGTGTATTCTGAACCAGTTTCTTTGGTAAATAGGGTTTTGTGGGAAAACTAGATATACCAGTGATGGAGCAGCCAGTGTAATGAAAAAAAAAACCTTGGATGCAGTGGGATTGTAGCAGGAACAGCACATGTGAGTTATTCGCCCCGCGATGCACAGAGAGGTTCTGAAAGCAGTGATGTGACGCCAGAAGCACAGAAGGCGTCAGCCGGAGACCGGTGCAAAGTAGTAACTTCACCGTGTTTGTGGTGCGCGGGGAGCGACTATGAAAATGCTTGGCAAGGCGCGGGCTCGCTGGCCGGCCCGCGGCAGAACGGAGAGCGGTTCCTGTTCCGAGCTGAGTCGTGTTTCTTTCATGTAAGGACGAATGGTCCAAGTTTGCCGACCTTTCCTATAATAAGTGGCTGTCAGTAGAAAACTAAATAGAAAATTCAGTATTTTTGAGAAAATAAATACTTAATCTGCCCCCCAAGGTAAAGGTGACATTTTAACCATAAGTAGAAAATTGCTTTTGAAAGAAACTCTTGCTGTAGAGAGCATTTTGGAAATGGTTGTTTAGAGTTGTCTTGGAAATTTGTTTTTGTTTTGCTTAGATAATGTGAGTGCCGTTTTAGTGCACCCTCACACTTAGAAATGGAACTTTTAGCCTGTGTAAAAGCTTCCTGTTGTAATGCTTACTTTTGAACTTACTTTTTAAAAATGAAAGAATATTTTCTGATTCTGTATAATTGCAAAGAACTTTGATGAGGAAGATGAAATTTGGCTAGCTGAATTTCAACAAAACTCCTCGTGTAATTTATTGATAGGATTGAAAATCGATTTGCATGATGTAATACATGTAGCCAGGGGTGTATTTCTTCTTTTTAGGGCTCTGTGTCTGTAAAGTAGAAGCACCATTTTCAGTGAAGACTGGCAGTAGAGCCGGTTTTCTAAATAATTAAGTTCCTAGTCCCCAGCAGTCTGGCTTTACGTGGCACGCCACTCGAGTCTTTCTGCCTGGAAAATCCAGGGGGCAGAGGAGCCGGGCAGGCTCCAGTCCGTGGGGCGCGCAGAGTCAGAGCCGACTCAGCGGCTGAAACGGTGGCAGCGCCTTGCTCTCGGGATCCCGAGACCGAGAAGGCTGCCGGAATGCCGGCGCGCGTTCTGCCGCACTGCTTTCCCTAGATGTTTTTCTCGTGAGTTCCTGTGGTGTGAAATGTTTTGGGTATTAATGAAAAAGACAGGTTTGCAGAAACAGAGTTCTGGGTTTACGTCCCTGGTCGCGCGTTTCGCGAGCCCCTGCAGCCCGCCTGCTCCGCTCGCCGGCGCCCTGCCCTCCAGGACGGGCGGGCGGCGCGGCGGCCCCGCCTTCCGGGCCGGGCTCCCCGCGGAGGCTGGGCGCCCCCCGCCCCTCCGCCGCCGCCCCGGCGGCCTCCTGCCCGCCACCTGGTGCCGCTCACGCCCCACCGTTTGGTCCTGGCTTCCCGCTTCTGCTCTCCAGGGAAGCTCTTGTCCACGGCCTCCCTTCGCCCGCCCCCAACCCCTTCCTTCCAGTTCTGCCTCCTGGGAATCCGTCTGTCCTTCAGGGCTTCCTTCTTGTCCCTCTCTCCTGGTCTGCTCACAGCCACGGCCCTGAGCTCCGTGAAGCTCGACACACTTGCATGTTGTGCACATTGATTGTCTTTTACTAGATTGGAAGTTTATTGAATGCAGAAAATTTTTAAGGGCGTCGTTAACCTTGTCTTAGCCCAATAAATATTTGCTGAATGGATCAAATGAAATGTGGAATGAGGAATTTTTTAAAGTTACTTGAAAATTTCAGTATCACTATTGAACTGTGGAAAATTTCCACGATGTGAATTTAGAGTCTAGCCACTTTCGTTCAGATGTTCAATCCTGCTGGCCTAAATAGGATACAGGACAGCATTCTAGCCAGTGTTGCCTGCGGCAAGGAGTGTGTGTGACTGCCAGGCACTGTATGACTACAGGGTGAGGAGCGAAAACGACAGAGTGCTGTGAACGGGAGGTGGCTGTTACTTGGAAAGAATTAGATCTTAGGAGATAATGCCCTGAATATGTTTTTTTGTGTACAAGTCCATTCCAGGTTTAGTTAAGTTTGATTCTGGAATATAGGAAGACCTTCAGATCATCCTCTTCCCTTCCCTGTGGTGTGGAGACTCATGTTGTGAAAAGTCTTTGGCTTGTTCTGGAAGTTAAATACAGTTTGTTTCAATATTGTCCTAGTTATTTATGAAAAGCTCATGGACTTACTCATCCAGACTCTGGTAAAGAGCCAGCTGGTCAGAAATCCACGTGTGGGCTTGAGAAATTGCAGTGGAAATTCTGTTGCTAAGAGTGATGGAACATAACTTTCTAAAAACTAGATTTTATTTAGCAATAAAACAAAGAGGTCCAAAGGTAGTTTATTCAGTTATATTTTAAAATAGTTGTGCACGTAGTGGCTAGAAACCCGTATGCAGGACGAGCAGCAGTGAGCCCTGGGCCCGGAGGACGGGCACGTCAAGGTTGCGCGCTGCCATCCCGGTCGCTCAACTCACATGCAGAGGGAAAGTGGGAGGCACCCAGGCGTGTCCCACTCTTCGCCATCCCATGAACTGTATAGTCCATGGAATTCTCCAGACCAGAATACTGGAACAGGTAGCTGTTCCCTTCTCCAGGGGATCTTCCAAACCCAGGTCTTCCGCATTGTAGGCAGATTCTTTACCAGCTAAAGCCACCATCATGTGAAATGCCAGGCTGGGTGACTCACAGTTGAGTTCAATTCAGTAGCTCAGTCGTGTTCGACTCTTTTAGACCCCATGGACTGCAGCACCCTAGGCTTCCCTGTCCATCACCAACTCCCAGAGTTTACCCAAACTCATGTCCATTAAGTCGGTGATGCCATCCAACCATCTCATCCTCTGTCATCCCCTTCTCCTCCTGCCCTCAATCTTTCCCAGCATCACCGTCTTTTCACATGAGTCAGCTCTTCGCATGAGGTGGCCAAAGTATTGGAGTTTCAGCTTCAATATCAGTCCTTCCAAAGAACACCCAGGACTGATCTCCTTTAGAATGGACTGGTTGGATCTCCTTGCATTCCAAGGGACTCTCAAGAGTCTTCTCCAACACCACAGTTCAAAAGCATCAATTCTTCGGCGCTCAGCTTTCTTTATAGTCCAACTCTAATACATGACTAATGGAAAAACTATAGCCTTGAGTAGACAGATCTTTGTTGGCAAAGTAATGTCTCTGCTTTTAAATGTGCTATCTAGGTTGGTCATAGCTTTTTTTCCAAGGAGTAAGTGTCTTTTAGTTTCATGGCTGTAGTCACCATCCACAGTGATTTTGGAGCCCAAAATATAAAGTCTGTCACTGTTTCCATTGTTTCCCCATCTATTTGCCGTGATGTGATGGGACTGGATGCCGTGATCTTAGTTTTCTGAATATTGAGCTTTAAGCCAACTTTTTCACTCTCCTCTTCACTTTCATCAAGAGGCTCTTTAGTTCTTCACTTTCTGCCATAAGGGTGGTGTCATCTGCATATCTGAGGTTATTGATATTTCTCCCAGCAATCTTGATTCCAGCTTGTGTTTCTTCCAGTCCAGCGTTTCTCATGATGTACTCTGCATAGAAGTTAAGTAAGCAGGGTGATAATATACAGCCTTGACGTACTCCTTTTCCTATTTGGAACCAGTCTGTTGTTTCATGTCCAGTCCTAATTGTTGCTTCCTGACCTGCATACAGATTTCTCAAGAGGCAGGTCAGGTGGTCTGGTATTCCCATCTCTTTCAGAATTTTCCACAGTTTATTGTGATCCACACAGTCAAAGGCTTTGGCATAGTCAATAAAGCAGAAATAGATGTTTTTCTGGAACTCTCTTGCTTTTTCCATGATCCAGCGGATGTTGGCAATTTGATCTCTGGTTCCTCTGCCTTTTCTAAAACCAGCTTGAACATCAGGAAGTTCACGGTTCACGTATTGCTGAAGCCTGGCTTGGAGAATTTTGAGCATTACTTTACTAGCATGTGAGATGAGTGCAATTGTGCGGTAGTTTGAGCATTCTTTGGCATTGCCTTTCTTTGGGATTGGAATGAAAACTGACCTTTTCCAGTCCTGTGGCCACTGCTGAGTTTTCCAAATTTGCTGGCATATTGAGTGCAGCACTTTCACAGCATCATCTTTCAGGATTTGAAATAGCTCAACTGGAATTCCATCACCTCCACTAGCTTTGTTCGTAGTGATGCTTTCTAAGGCCCACTTGACTTCACATTCCAGGATGTCTGGCTCTAGATGAGTGATCACACCATCGTGATTATCTGGGTCGTGAAGATCTTTTTTGTACAGTTCTTCTGTGTATTCTTGCCACCTCTTCTTAATATCTTCTGCTTCTGTTAGGTCCATACCATTTCTGTCCTTTATCGAGCCCATCTTTGCATGAAATGTTCCCTTGGTATCTCTAATTTTCTTGAAGAGATCTCTAGTCTTTCCCATTCTGTTGTTTTCCTCTATTTCTTTGCATTGATCGCTGAAGAAGGCTTTCTTATCTCTTCTTGCTATTCTTTGGAACTCTGCATTCAGATGCTTATATCTTTCCTTTTCTCCTTTGCTTTTCGCTTCTCTTCTTTTCACAGCTATTTGTAAGGCCTCCCCAGACAGCCATTTTGCTTTTTTGCATTTCTTTTCCATGGGGATGGTCTTGATCCCTGTCTCCTGTACAATGTCACGAACCTCATTCCATAGTTCATCAGGCACTCTATCTATCAGATCTAGGCCCTTAAATCTATTTCTCACTTCCACTGTATAATCATAAGGGATTTGATTTAGGTCATACCTGAATGGTCTAGTGGTTTTCCCTACTTTCTTCAATTTGAGTCTGAATTTGGTAATAAGGAGTTCATGATCTGAGCCACAGTCAGCTCCTGGTCTTGTTTTTGCTGACTGTATAGGGCTTCTCCATCTTTGGCTGCAAAGAATATAATCAGTCTGATTTCGGTGTTGACCATCTGGTGATGTCCATGTGTAGAGTCTTCTCTCGTGTTGTTGGAAGAGGGTGTTCGCTATGACCAGTGCATGTTCTTGGCAAAACTCTATTAGTCTTTGCCCTGCTTCATTCCGCATTCCAAGGCCAAATTTGCCTGTTACTCCAGGTGTTTCTTGACTTCCTACTTTTGCATTCCAGTCCCCTGTAATGAAAAGGACATCTTTTTTGGGTGTTAGTTCTAAAAGGTCTTGTAGGTCTTCATAGAACCATTCAGCTTCAGCTTCTTCAGCATTACTGGTTGGGGCATAGACTTGGATTACTGTGATACTGAATGGTTTGCCTTGGAGACGAACAGAGATCATTCTGTCGTTTTTGAGATTGCATCCAAGTACTGCATTTCGGACTCTTGTTGACGATGATGGCTACTCCATTTCTTCTGAGGAATTCCTGCCCGCAGTAGTAGATATAATGGTCATCTGAGTTAAGTTCACCCATTCCAGTCCATTTTAGTTCGCTGATTCCTAGAGTGTTGACGTTCACTCTTGCCATCTCTTGTTTGACCGCTTCCAACTTGCCTTGATTCATGGACCTGACATTCCAGGTTCCTATGCGATATTGCTCTTTACAGCATCGGACCTTGCTTCTATCACCAGTCACATCCACAGCTGGGTATTGTTTTTGCTTTGGCTCCATCCCTTCATTCTTTCTGGAGTTATTTCTCCACTGATCTCCAGGAGCGTGTTGGGCACCTACTGACCTGGGGAGTTCCTCTTTCAGTATCCTATCATTTTGCCGGTCAAGTGGTCTGGTATTCCCGTCTCTTTCAGAATTTTCCACAGTTTATTGTGATCCACACAGTCAGAGGCTTTGGTGTAGGCAATAAAGCAGAAATAGATATTTTTCTGGAACTCTCTTGCTTTTTCGATGATCCAGCGGATGTTGACTTATATTTCTGGTTCCTTTGCCTTTTCTAGAAACCAGCTTGAACATCTGGAAGTTTACGGTTCATGTATTGCTGAAGCCTGGCTTGGAGAATTTTGAGCATTACTATACTAGCGTGTGAGATGAGTGCAATTGTGCGGTAGTTTGAGCATTCTTTGGCATTGCCTTTCTTTGGGATTGGAATGAAAACTGACCTTTTCCAGTCCTGTGGCCACTGCTGGGTTTTCCAGATTTGCCGGCATATTGAGTGCAGCACTTTCACAGCATCATCTTTCAGGATTTGAAACAGCTCAGCTGGAATTCCATCACCTCCACTAGCTTTGTTTGTAGTGATGCTTCCTAAGGCCCACTTGACTTCTCATTCCAGGATGTCTGGTCTAGGTGAGTGATCACACCATCGTGGTTATCTAGGTCATGAAGATCTTTTTTGCACAGTTCTTTTATGTATTTTTGCCCCCTCTCCTTAATATCTTCTGCTTCTGTTAGGTCCATACCATTTCTTTCCTTTATCGAGCCCATCTTTGCATGAAATGTTCCCTTGGTATCTCTGATGTTCTTGAAGAGATCTCCAGTCTTTCCCATTCTATTATTTTTCTCTATGTCTTTGCATAGATCACTGAAGAAAGCTTCTTATTTTTCCTTGCTTGTCTTGAAACTCTGCATTCAAATGGGTATATCTTTCCTTTTCTTCTTTGCTTTTCACCTCTCTTCTTTTCACAGCTATTTGTAAGGCCTCCTCAGACAACCATTTTGCTTTTTTGCATTTCTTTTTCTTGGGGATGGTCTTGCTCCCTGTGTCCTGTACAGTGTCACGAACCTCCGTCCATAGTTCATCAGGCACTCTATCAGATCTAGTCTCTTAAATCTATTTCTCACTTCCACTGTTTAATCATAAGGGATTTCATTTCGGTCATACCTGAATGGTCTAGTGGTTTTCCCCACTTTCTTCAATTTAAGTCTGAATTTGGTGACTCAGAAAGTGGAATCAATATTTCCAGGAGAAATATTGATAACCTCAGATATGGAGATGACACCACTTTAATGGCAGAAAGTGAAGAGGCACTAAAGAGGCTCTTGATGAAGGGGAAAGAGGAGAGTGAAAAAGCTGCCTTAAAACTCAGCATTCAAAAAACGAAGATCATGGCATCTGGTCTCATCACTTCATGGCAAACAGTTGAGGGAAAAGGGGAAACCGTGACAGGTTTCATTCTGGGGGCTCCAACATCACTACTACGTGGCTTGGTGGTTTCCTAACATTCTGGCAGAGAATCATTTTTGGTCCTCCCTGATAGCTCAGTTGGTAAAGAATCCGCCTGCAGTGCAGGAGACCCTGGTTTGATTCCTGGGTTGGGAAGATCCCCTGGAGAAGGGAAAGTTTACCCACTTTAGGATTCTGGTCTGGAACAGTCCATGGGGTGCCAAAGAGTCCCCGTGACTGAGCGACTTTCACTTTCAAAGACACTTGCTCCTTGAAGGAAAAGCTATGAGAAACCCAGACGCGTATTAAAGAGCAGAGACGCTAGCTTTGTCAACACAGGTCTATCTAGCCAAAAGCTACGGTTTTTCCAATAGTCATGTATGGATGGGAGAAGGCAGTGGCACCCCACTCCAGTACTCTTGCCTGGAAAATCCCATGGACAGAGGAGCCTGGTAGGCTGCAGTCCATGGGGTCGCTAAGAGTCAGACATGGCTGAGCGACTTCACTTTCACTTTTCACTTTCATGCATTGGAGAAGGAAATGGCAACCCACTCCAGTGTTCTTGCCTGGAAAATCCGAGGGATGGCAGAGCCTGGTAGGCTGCCGTCTGTGGGGTCGCACAGAGTCGGACACGACTGGAGTGACTTAACAGCAGCAGCAGCATGTATGGATGTAAAGAGTTGGGCCATAAAGAAAGCTGAGCACCACAGAATTGATGCTTTTCAACTGTGATGCTGAAGAAGACTCTTGAGAGTCCCTTGGACTGCAAGGAAATCAAACCAGTCCATCCTGAAGGAAATCAGTCCTGAATGTTCATTGGAAGGTCTGGTGCTAAAGCTGAAACTCCAATACTTTGGCCACCTGACGTGAAGAACCAAGTCATTGGAAAAGACCCTGATGCTGGGAAAGATTGAAGGCAGGAGAAGGGGACGACAGAGGAGGAGATGGCTGGATGGCATCACCGACTCGATGGACATGAGTTTGAGCAAACTCTGGTAGTTGGTGGTGGACAGGGAGGCCTAGCGTGCTGCAGTCCACGGGGACACGACCAAACGACTGGACTGAGCGGAAGCTGTTTATATATTTTGGAAATCAATCCCTATTCGGTTACATCATTTGCAAATATTTTCTCCCATTCTGTAGGTTGCCTTTTCATTTTTCACGTGGTTTTGTTTGCTGTGTGAAAGCTTTTAAGTTTACTTAGGTTCCATTTATTTCCTTTTGTTTTCCTTCCCATTACTCTGGGAGATAATTGCGGCAGTCTACGTCAGAGTGTTATGCCTACGTGTTCCTCTAGGAGTTTTATATATCTTACAGCTAGGTCTTTAATCCGTTTTAAACTTGTTCTTGTGTGTGGTGTGGGGCGTATTCTGATTTCATTCCTTTCCTGTAGCTCTTCACTCTCCCAGCAGCATTTAGTGGAAGAGACTCTTTTCTGCGAGGTTCTTTCCCTCCTTGGCCACGCGTCAGGTCATCACAGATGCCCGGGTTTATCTGCTGACTTGCCGCCCTCCTCCTGTGCTCTGTGCATCTGCCCCTGCGCCAGTGCCACACTGCTGTGGTCACTGCAGCTGTGCAGAGGGCGTGAGGGAGTGTGACCCGTCAGCTCCGTGGTCACTGCAGCTGTGCAGAGGGCGTGAGGGAGTGTGACCCGTCAGCTCCGTGGTCACTGCAGCTGTGCAGAGGGGGTGAGGGAGTGTGACCCGTCAGCTCCGTGGTCACTGCAGCTGTGCAGAGGGCGTGAGGGAGTGTGACCCGTCAGCTCCGTGGTCACTGCAGCTGTGCAGAGGGCGTGAGGGAGTGTGACCCGTCAGCTCCGTGGTCACTGCAGCTGTGCAGAGGGGGTGAGGGAGTGTGACCCGTCAGCTCCGTGGTCACTGCAGCTGTGCAGAGGGCGTGAGGGAGTGTGACCCGTCAGCTCCGTGGTCACTGCAGCTGTGCAGAGGGCGTGAGGGAGTGTGACCCGTCAGCTCCGTGGTCACTGCAGCTGTGCAGAGGGGGTGAGGGAGTGTGACCCGTCAGCTCCGTGGTCACTGCAGCTGTGCAGAGGGCGTGAGGGAGTGTGACCCGTCAGCTCCGTGGTCACTGCAGCTGTGCAGAGGGCGTGAGGGAGTGTGACCCGTCAGCTCCGTGGTCACTGCAGCTGTGCAGAGGGGGTGAGGGAGTGTGACCCGTCAGCTCCGTGGTCACTGCAGCTGTGCAGAGGGCGTGAGGGAGTGTGACCCGTCAGCTCCGTGGTCACTGCAGCTGTGCAGAGGGCGTGAGGGAGTGTGACCCGTCAGCTCCGTGGTCACTGCAGCTGTGCAGAGGGGGTGAGGGAGTGTGACCCGTCAGCTCCGTGGTCACTGCAGCTGTGCAGAGGGCGTGAGGGAGTGTGACCCGTCAGCTCCGTGGTCACTGCAGCTGTGCAGAGGGCGTGAGGGAGTGTGACCCGTCAGCTCCGTGGTCACTGCAGCTGTGCAGAGGGGGTGAGGGAGTGTGACCCGTCAGCTCCGTGGTCACTGCAGCTGTGCAGAGGGCGTGAGGGAGTGTGACCCGTCAGCTCTGTGGTCACTGCAGCTGTGCAGAGGGGGTGAGGGAGTGTGACCCGTCAGCTCCGTGGTCACTGCAGCTGTGCAGAGGGGGTGAGGGAGTGTGACCCGTCAGCTCCGTGGTCACTGCAGCTGTGCAGAGGGGGTGAGGGAGTGTGACCCGTCAGCTCCGTGGTCACTGCAGCTGTGCAGAGGGGGTGAGGGAGTGTGACCCGTCAGCTCCGTGGTCACTGCAGCTGTGCAGAGGGGGTGAGGGAGTGTGACCCGTCAGCTCCGTGGTCACTGCAGCTGTGCAGAGGGGGTGAGGGAGTGTGACCCGTCAGCTCCGTGGTCACTGCAGCTGTGCAGAGGGGGTGAGGGAGTGTGACCCGTCAGCTCCGTGGTCACTGCAGCTGTGCAGAGGGGGTGAGGGAGTGTGACCCGTCAGCTCCGTGGTCACTGCAGCTGTGCAGAGGGGGTGAGGGAGTGTGACCCGTCAGCTCCGTGGTCACTGCAGCTGTGCAGAGGGGGTGAGGGAGTGTGACCCGTCAGCTCCGTGGTCACTGCAGCTGTGCAGAGGGGGTGAGGGAGTGTGACCCGTCAGCTCCGTGGTCACTGCAGCTGTGCAGAGGGGGTGAGGGAGTGTGACCCGTCAGCTCCGTGGTCACTGCAGCTGTGCAGAGGGGGTGAGGGAGTGTGACCCGTCAGCTCCGTGGTCACTGCAGCTGTGCAGAGGGGGTGAGGGAGTGTGACCCGTCAGCTCCGTGGTCACTGCAGCTGTGCAGAGGGGGTGAGGGAGTGTGACCCGTCAGCTCCGTGGTCACTGCAGCTGTGCAGAGGGGGTGAGGGAGTGTGACCCGTCAGCTCCGTGGTCACTGCAGCTGTGCAGAGGGGGTGAGGGAGTGTGACCCGTCAGCTCCGTGGTCACTGCAGCTGTGGAGAGGGGGTGAGGGAGTGTGACCCGTCAGCTCCGTGGTCACTGCAGCTGTGGAGAGTGGGGTGAGGGAGTGTGACCCGTCAGCTCCGTGGTCACTGCAGCTGTGGAGAGGGGGTGAGGGAGTGTGACCCGTCAGCTCTGTTTCTTCTTTCTCAGGATTGCTTTGGCTCCTGGGGTCTTTAGTGTTTCCATAAAAATACAAGTTTATGTTTTTTGTTCCAGTTCTGTGAAGAGTGCCACTTGTAATTGATTTGTGCTCAGCCACCCATCGTGTCTGACTCTTTGCAACCCCGTGGGATGTTGCCCCCCAGGCTCCTCTGTCCGTGGAGTTTTGCAGGCAAGAATACTGGACTTGGTTGCCATTTCCTACTCTAGGGGATCTTCCCAACCCAGGGATCAAGCCCACGTGTCCTGTGTCTCCTGCGCTGGTAGGTGGGTTCTTTACCACTGTGCCATCTGGGAAGCCCTGGTAATTTGATAGGGATTGCTTGACTCTGTAGACTGCCTTGGGAATTGATTTTTGCAGTCCAAGAACACAGTATATCTTTACATCTGTTTATGTCATTTTCATAGTTTTCAGAGTATAGGTCCTTTGCCTCCTTAGGAAGATTTATTTCTAGGCATTTTATTCATTTATGATTAAAAACAGAGTCTTCAGAAAGTGGATATAAAGGGAATCTACCTCAACATAATAAAGGCCACATATGACAAATTCACAGCTTACATTATACTCAGTGGTAAAAAGTTGAGAGCATTTCTTCTAAGATCAAGAACAAGACGAGGATGTCCACTCTCGCCACTTTTATTCAACATAGCTTTGGAAATCCCGGCTGCAGCAATCAGAGAAGATTCTTCTAAAAGAATTAAAAGGAGTCCAAATTGGAAAAGAAGTGAAACTGCTGCTGTTGGCAGGTGACTTGCTGCTATACACAGAAAGTTCTCGAGACCCTCCAGAAGACTGCCGGAGCTCAGTAATGAACTCAGCCAAGTCACGGGGCACAGAGGTAAAAGAGATCTGCTGCATGTCTGTGCTCTAATGACAAAAGTTCAGAAAGAAATTAAGCAAACAGTTGCATTTATCGTTTCATCAAAAGAGCATGCTAAAATACCTAGGAATAAACCTTCCTAACGAGGCAGACCCGTACTCTGAAGTCTATAAGACGCTGATGAAGGCAGTCAGAGACGATATAGGTTTCTGGATGGCCACGGGGCTTGTGTGCTCGCCCCTGAAGTTTAGGGCCTGCACACTGTCCTGACTCCTTAGGGTGGAGCCGCACCCGGGGCTCAGCTGGTGGAGGACCTGCCTGCAGTGTGGGAGACCTGGGTCCATCCCTGGGGCGGGGTTAGCCTTGGAGCCCGCCCTGTGAGGCCCCCGGGCTGGGTGGAGCTCCTCTCCTCCTGAGCCGCCCGGCCTGCCTGCTCCTGTGCCCTGCTGCGGCTGAGGTTGCATGAAACAAGGTCGCTCCTCTCAGCTCAGCGTAAGGCCTGCCGCGCAGGCACCTGGTCGGGCCTGGAGGTCCTCCTTGCCGCAGGCGGCCTCCCTGAGCCCCTTCTCAGGGGCCCACCCCGCCTCGTTCCACCTGCCGTGACCCCAGCTCCTCCTCGCCTTTGATGAATGCTGGCTGCTTGCGGTTTAGTTCCTTGTGTCTCTGAAGTGGACCAGATCGTACTTTTTGCTTGGCTTCACTGTGGCCCAGCTGTGCTGTGAAGGGCTTCCGGTTCCTCCGTGGGTTTGTTATCCTTCTGAGGCATGGAGGAGAGGGCGGGGCCGGGGTGCAAGGCAGGGGGCCCATGGGGACACGTCCCCTGATGAGGGCCACCTTGCAGGCAAGCTCAGAGGTGAACATCTGTCAGGACATTGCACTGGAGTTCATTTATGTGTAAGAGATTCATGTGTGCAGTAGGAGTTTGGGCTTAGTGGTTTTGAGGCAGAAAACCTAGTTTTATGTAAAGATTCTTGGCGGAAAAGAGTTTTGAGGGATGTGTGTCAAGTAAAATCCTAGGGCATAACTGGGTATTTACTGTTTTCTAAAATTGTTGTCAGGACATCAAAACAGGTCATGAAGACTGAGTGTCAATTAAGAGTTAAGCTAAAAGCAACACTCCCAGCCTTTTTTCTAATAGCTTTTCCCCTGACTGAGGTCCTGAGTGGTCCCTCCTGGAAGCCGGATTGCCTGGGGCTGTGGCCGTCAGCACTGGCTGGGCTGGGGGCCTGCGCGTTTTTTCCAGCCTTGTCAGGAGTTTGCTGTGGGACCCAGAGAGGCTCTTGTGCTCCTCTGATTTGCAAAATGAGCAGGCTAGGGATTGGGCCTCACAGCTGCCTGTGGATGAGAGCTGTCTGTCATGAGGCTGGAAAGGAGGGAAGCCTTGTGTCTGGCCCAGCCTCCTCCCTAAAGTGTGCTGGAGCAAGGGGCCTGCTGCAGGGACTGGGGTGTGCTGGGCGGGGCCTGCAGGCCTGGGCCAGAGGGTTTTGCTCTTTTGGTTAAGAGCCCCTGGAGCCCCTGGTGGCTTTGAAAAACAGAGGCCTCTCTGGCCACAATGAGGACCATGGTTTGCTGGGTGACGGCGGATACGAAGGCACCTCCATGACGCAGGTGAGCACTGACCGTGGGGATGGGGGGTGGGCAGAGTGCACGTGGGGGCTCCCAGCAAGCTCTCAGAAGTCTGGCTTCACAGGCGATTGCCCTGCACTGGGAGATGCCGCGGGAAGGCCAGAGTCGGGGGCGGTCTGCGTTCCCTGAGTGCATCTATGTGTTTACTGCTGACCCGTCCTGCTCCTGCCTGCAGCTTCCTTTGGAAATGGCGCATTGCCGTTCGTACGTCACCAGCATCCCTCCGTCCCGCTGGTGTCTGCTGGGTGCCTGCTTGTCCGATCTGTTCTGGACAGAAGGTCTCGTGTGCCCCTCTGACAACGTCAGTTTTTATCTTGTTAAGATGGGAGCGTGGGGGAGTTTTGAGCAGAGGAGTGATAGGCAGCGACTTAGGTTCTAAAGGGCTTCCCTGGTGGCTCATTTGATAAGGAATCCACCTGCAATGTGGGAGTCCCTGGTTCTATTCCTGGGTCGGGAAGACCTGCTGGAGAAGGGTTAGGCTACCCACTCCAGTGTTCCTGGGCAGCCCTTGTGGCTCAGCTGGTAAAGAATCTGCCTGCAGTGCAGGAGACCTGGGTTCGATCCCTGGGTTGGGAAGATCCCCTGGAGAAAGGAAGACTGCCCACTCCAGTATTCTGGCCTGGAGAATTCCATGGACTGTATAGTCCATGGGGTCGAAGAGAGTCGCATATGACTGAGCGACTTTCACTTTAGTTCTAAAAGAATGATTCCACATGCGTCCTGGATGTAAGGGGCAGAGGCCGAAGCAGGAAGGCCAGTTGGTGGCCTGGTGTCAGGCCCGGGTGGGCAGTTGACGGGCGTGTCGTGTACCTCCTTGAGTTTGCTTATGGACTTGGGGTGGGCGAGGGGTGTGGAGAGCGGGCTGTGGGCATCTTACCAGGCTCCAGATCTTCCTCGCATTGGGCGGGACTGTCCCTCTGCCCGGCTGCCATTTTCTTCGCAGTGGACGCTGCCAGAGGCTCTGGCTGACCGTTGCCACAGAGGCCCAGGCGCGTGAATTTGGGTTTGGACACGTTGAGCTCAAAGCGCCTTGAGACATCCAAGGGGAGGTGTAGGTTAGATGGTTGTAGCACAGACACTTGAGTCCCCGAAGCAGCTTCTGGGAGTTGTGTGGGGGGGTGGTAGGGAGGGGCTGTGTAGCCTGAGCCGAGGCTGAGACCAAGCCTCAGGGTTCCCTGACGTTTGGAAGCTGCAGCCTGCTTCCTGGTGATGACACTTATATCTGAACTGCCCAATGCATTCAAACAGAGGAGTTCTGAATGCTGCACGCATGGAATTGTTTAATATATGAGTACATTCATTCTGCACTCATTTAAAAACCAACAGTAACATCAAAGCAGCAGTATTTCATCATTTAATTCTGGCTATTGAACAGTTCCTTGGGTAGAAACAAGGCCTTTTGCCCTATTGGAAGCATTGAAAAGCTGAACTAAATTTTTAAAAATACATGGGAAATGAAAGGACTCGAGGGTTCACGGCCCACGTGTGGGAAAGGAGGCTTCGTGGCCCACGCACTCCCTCTGTGGCGCGGCCTCTTGCTCTGGCCCCGGGTTACATAGCACTGGTGACCCACGAGGGGAGAGGGGAGCAAGGAGAGTGCACGGCCGTGGGGGTCAGAGCTGCAGTGCCAGCTGGGTCCCGAGTGAGCCGAGTCGGGGTCGATGCCCAGCAAAGGAGTAGAATCTGCTCAGTGGCTCCCAGGGCCAGACTTGCCAGGGGTGTCAGGAGCTTGGACTGCAAGGTGGCGTGGTTTAAAGAGTGCAAGTTTACTCATCGGGCAGGCATTTGCTGAGGCTTTTTCATGTGTTAGGTACAATCCCTAGATATTGGGATTGTAACATCAGAGGAACATGCATAAATCTTGGGTGTTGCTGGGGACGGTCAGGTTTGAAGGAAGTGTCATGTGGAGTGATTTCTACTTTCAGGAAGCTTTTTCCCTCGGGGCCCCCCCCCCCCCTTTCCCTCGGTGCCCGCCACCCCCACCCTCCACCCCCCCCAGCTGCTCAACTTGCAGGATCTTAGTGCCCTCAGCAGGGACTGAACCCAGGCTCTCAACAGCCAAAGTGGAGCTTCCGGTAGGCTCAGAGTTTAGGTGACCTGGGACCGCAGTGTGCAGGCCTGGCCTGTATCGGAAGGCAGATCGGAGGTTAGTTTATATGGTCTCTTGGCATTAATCGGCAGAGTATCGAGTAATTACTGAGTAGCTGTGCCACACACCCGATTATTAATGTATACTAACCTTAGCTGGCAATCAGGGACCTCTCTGGTGGTCCAGGGGTTACGACTCCTGCCTCCACTGCGGGGGGCGAGGGTTCAGTCCCTGGTTGGGGAATTAAGATCCTACATGCCACCAGCACTGCCAAAAACAAAACCCAGCAACGACGAGAGAACACGAGCCGGCTCTTGAACAGCATTTATGCAGCCCTGCTCTGTGCTGGCGTTGCTCAACCGTGTGGCTGCGTGCTGCGTGTCCTCAGTTGAGTCCGCAGTGGGGGCGCTGTCACCCCCGTTCCATGTTGGGGAATCGGGCTCGGACCGGCTCCGGGTGTGTGCAGGGCCAGCCGCGCAGCTCTGAGAGAGGGCTGACCCAGACGGCACCCGGGCTCTGGGGGCTGCCTCTGTGCCTGCTGGCGACGGGAATGTCTGCCCCCTCCACTATCTGGCCTGGAGAATTCCGTGGACTCTACAGCCCACGGGGTTGCAAAGAGTCGGACACGCTGAGCGACTTTGCCTTTCTGTGCCTGCACAGCACTGGGGAGGTAAGGTGTGGGCACCTAGAACGGGATGGCGCTGTTCTCGGACCAGTCTTTGTGGTTTGAAGGGTAAATTCCATACACGCAGCAATGCTTTTTTGATGTGATCACTTGAGTTTTTTAGATGTCTTTGCATTGGGTTTGATCTCAGAGTACATTACGTAAGGATTTCAGTTGCCATGAAGACTAAAATACCTCAAAACTTTGGGAGTATTATGGAGTCTGTATAATATTTATTACAGATGTTCATTGTTATTTTGTTTGTACCTAGTTGGGCTTCCCTGGTAGCTCAGACGGTAAAGCGTCTGTCTACAATACGGGAGACCCAGGTTTGATCCCTGGAAGATCCCCCGGAGAAGGAGATGGCAGCCCACTCCAGTGTTCATGCCTGGAAAGTCCCATGGACCAAGGAGCCTGGTGGGCCACAGTCCATGGGGTCACAAAGAGTCAGACACGACTGTCAGTGCCATTCTGTGCTTAACTTTAGGAAGGCATGTATTTGAATGGAGAAAGCCTTGAAGCTGCTAGGTTTTCCTGGAAGTCACTTGGGGGGACTGCCCGTCCGCCTGCACTCATTTCATGTAAACTGTGTGTGTGGTTTTTCTGCCCTGTGAACAGTGATCGTCTTATAGATTAATGTAGTAAAGTCAGACAGTGCAGTGTGTGGCTGGAGGCAGAGTCTGTTTCAATCTTCTGTATTTCTGAACGGCCTGATGAGGTCATGTGAATGGCTTAGGCATTTCTCATAGCAGGTGTTCTTTTCTGAAAGAAGTGTGTATTGTTCACCCACTTTCGGCTGCACTGGGTCTTGAGTGCTGTGCGTGGGCTTTCTGTGGCTGTGGCACGGAGGCCACTGGCTGGCTGTGGCACAGGGGCGTCTCGTCTTGGCGGCTCCTCCTGCTGTGCCGTGCAGGCTTCGGTGGGTGTGGCGAGGGCTCACGAGCTGTGGCTCGAGATGGGGTTGCTCTGTGGCGCGTGGGTCTTCCCAGATCAGGGGTGGAACCCGCGTCTCCTGCACCGGCAGGCAGACTCCGCTGCTGAGCCCCCCGGGGAGTCCTCGGTCTGGAACTTGTAAAGGAGGTAATTCTCTGCTAATATTTACAGTGTCTTCATGGTCATTGGTTTAGGTTTGATGTTTCTGCCTGAATCAATTTTAATCATTCATTTAATTAAAATTAAAAAATGTTTATTCCTTGTATCGTCCTGTAAAGTATACTGGCGTGACACATGGGCACATATTCCTGACTTGGTATGTAGCTCATGTGTGCTCCTTGTTGTTTTAATATTGTCTTAAACTGTTTTCAGTAATCTCCTCCCTTTATATTTGCCCTTTTAAAAATCATTATTTATTTATTTTTTCTCGTTTTATCCTGAGTTTGTTTTTAGTTTCCCTTTAATTGTTTGGCTGCATTGTGCTCACCTGGTCTTGGTTCTCGACTAGGGGCTGAACCCATGCCCGTGGAAGCGGAAGTGCGGGGCTCTAACCAGTGGACCCCAGTGGATTATTCTTTGTTTAGTTTGTAGATTTTATTGAAATAATGTGGATTTACAGTGCTGTGTTAGTTTCAGGTGTAAAAATTATTTTTCAAATTGTGGTAAAATGTATAACATACATTTACTATTTTAACCATTTTTAGCATAGAATTCAGTGAGATCTACCAAGTTTCAAGTACACCAGGGAAGCCCCTTAAGCACTCTTTACTGTCTAACAATCCTCTTTTATGTGTCATTAAACTTTTCATTAAACTTTCACATTTTAAAATAACTTGGTCCTGTTTTCTTTGGGGCCTTTCTGAATTGATTTATAATTTATAATTTTGAGGCAGTTTTTTTCCCCTTCAAAATAATATTCGTTGTTAAAGCTGTGAACTTAATTTTTAAGTACAGCTTTGGCCAGACACCATCTCAGTTTTGTTGTTCTAAATCTGTTCACCAAATACCTTTTAGTGCATATCATTTGCTAGTTACTATAGTTGTTACTGAGAATTTAATGATGGTCTCTGTACGCTAGTATTAATTATTGTTGGGACTGCAATTTCGAATTTATTACTTCTTTGTTACAATAGTTATATGAGAGAGCTTTGACTATTGAAGTGAATTGGATTTTGAAGCATATGGCTTCAACTTTAATAAATTTTATATTTCTTTTTTTTTTAAGTGAATATGTCCTGTAGAACCTGTGCCTTTTGAAATGTAAGTTGTTTTTTTTTTTTTTTTGGTAGCATTTTGTTTGATTGGTTTGTGTTTCTGGAGCTTAACAAAAGAAGGATGTGGTGGAATTTAAATCTTGACATAAATCCAGCAATTAAGCCTTATTTAAATTTGTCATTTATGTTTTTGTTTACTTGATTTGTTACAGACTGCTAGGTACCCTGTATGACCCCTGGTAAATTCTGTTAAATTTTATTTGGAGACACTAATGCTTTTTGCATTATGTATTGTAATTTTCTGATTTTAATATTGCTACCCATGCATTTATTTTATTTGTATCTATCTGCTTTATTTTTGCCCATTTAAAATATTTGTCATTCTATGATAATAAACAGCCGCCATTTGCCTTAATGATCACTCTGTTATAGTCTCTGTTTACCTTACTTGTAGTCTGTCATTTGGCTCTGTGGCAGCCCTCTGAGGGGATATCTTTTATAAATCCAGTGGGTAGCCTTCAACCTCTGCTGTACTTCACTTTATTTTGAGTGTATATTTTCTAAGCAGTTATAGGGCTCAGTGTTGTTTTTAAAAATAATAGGATGTCTATTCCTCAGAAGAAAAGAAATGAGTTCTCTGAGGGTTGAGTGACCTCTCCAAGTTGTGTAGCTTGTTAGGAGATGGGCTTGGAATTCAGATCTAGGCGTTCTGGCTTCAGAGTCCCAGGTTCTTCATGCGGAGATCCTGTCTGTGCAGCTTCCTTGTTCCCTCCCCACTGCTGCCCCGTGTGTGTGTTGGTCTGCCTTTGGTAGCGAACGGTGCTGATTGAAGGCCTGCTGCTGGTCTGCCCCCGCTGACTCCTTCCAGTGTATCCTCATGTGTTTTTCAGCATATTTTATTTAGAAGCATGTTTATGGTTAAAGACAAAATCATAGCCAACTAGATTCTGTCTGGGGAGGAAATATACTCCTGGTGTAGTTTTATTTTTTCTTCATTCTTTTTCATGACATAAATTCAGATGGTTGGAAAAAATTGGTCAGCGTTAATGTTACTGTTCTCGGAAGACCTGTCAGCGTTTTAGAAGGAAGCTTAGATCCAACGCTGCATCTGGTCACTGGTTCTGTTTCCTTTTTTTAAAGCTAGACTGTTTTGAGGAAGATCTTTATTTGCTTTTGGCAGAGGTGAAAATTATGTATTATACATTGCATGGGTGCGTGCTCAGTCGTGTCCGACTCTTTGTGACCTCATGGGATGTTGCCTGCCAGGCTCCTCTGTCCATGTAATTTTCCAAGCAAGAATATTGGAGTGAGATGCCATTTCCTTCTCCATCATTTTTGTTTGTTTTTTTTTAACCTGTTGCATTAGGAGTCCAGCTGGTCAGGCGAGCTTCTGATATTCTGCAAATGTGTCACCAGTGCAAGCATTCAGCTCCTGAGTGCTCAGACTGCTAACCTGTCAGAGAGCCTGAGTTGTGGAGGCGGGAAGGAAGCACTTTCTGGATTGGTCACTAGGTGTGGGCGAGGCGCTCCTCTCATTCGAGCCCTTTTTTCCCCGGACGTTAGGAGACACGGCAGTGTCTGCTGGTCACCTGTGCAGTGTGTGTAAAGCCAGGGCTTGTGGGGCAGCTCTCTAACCCCAGGGCCTCCTGTCTGGTGCGGTGAGCTCTCAGGAGGCTGTCGCAGCACGTAGAGCCAGCGCTGCCGAGGGCTCACGCGTGTGACAGACGAGCGGCCCCGCCGGCCACGGGCCCCTCACCTCACTTTCACCCTGAGACGAGCTCCTCGGTCCATCTTGCCTCCCAGCAGTGGGTGAGACACTCAGGGTCCCCAGGTGGTGACGCTGGGGAGCAGGCACACGGGGTTAAGTCGAGTCCAGTGAGGAGACAAAACCATGTACTAGTCATTTAAACCAGAGAGGCTTAGTGTATTAAGGAATTATTAAGCTGTGATAGGAGAAAAAGTGTAAGCTGGGAGGAGAGCTCTATACTCTAGGGCTCAGGGCTGTTACCCAGAGGACACGCTGGACGGGACCACTTGCCGGGGCTGGAGTTCACGCCACATTGGAGCACATATGCTTGCGGCTGGAGTGCCTGGGCGAGCTGGCTCATGGTTCCCGGGCACGCAGGAGCAGGCTGGGGCCCGGCGAGCTGGGGCTGCAGAGGCAGTCAGGGTCCCTTTTTTGTGGGCGTGAGTCCTGGGGTATGTGCTGTCTGTGCAGGGAGGGCCACGGGGAGTGCCCCTCCGGGCTTTGAGTGAGCCAGGGTGGGTGGAGAGGGGCCCAGAGAGAGTCAGGGCGCGCTGCCGCAGCCCGCTGCTGCTGCGGTCATCCCTCGTGTATGCACTCCTGCCCTCGCGGGTGTCCCTGGCCACCAGCCCTGCAGGACCTGGTGTGGGGGCAGGGGCCGTGGAGAGGGCGCAGGAAGTGGCAGCTGAGGCCGAAGTACCACCCGGCACTCTGGGGCTCCCAGCCGCGTTGCTGCTTCCCATGTCCAGAGCTGGAGGAAATAACGTGCTGTCGGATGCTGGAGAAACTCTGCCCTGCAGACAGATCCTGGATGCGAAACCAGGTCGGCCTTGGTGCGCCTTTGCGTCCTTGAGTGGATGTGTCAGCCCATCCTTGCTGCCACAGCTCTTTGTTTGCGAGCTTGCTGCGAGGTGGTGAAAGAGGCCAGGGGTCACGCGCAGGGCAGGTCGTCTTGTCCCCCACTTCTGCAGTGGTTGTCACCGGGGAGCGCTCACAGGACACAGAACCCCCTGCACTCCGTGCCCTCCAGCCTCACACGCCTTCTCTAGACCTCTTTGCTACCCTCCCTGTTCTCTCCAGACTCCTGACCATCCCTGCCAGTGAGTCCGTGTGGATTTGCACCTCTGACCAAGGGTGCGGCTGAGCGTGCTTCCCAAAGGTCGGCTCCCTGGAGGGATTCCCCCCGCGCAGAGCTCTGGGGACCCCTGAGTCCCGCGCACGCTGCAGCCATCGCAGGCTGAGCCGGCACGTCGTTGCGGCTGGCTGTCCACAGACTCCAGCTCTCTTCCTTAGTTACTGATTGTAAGGAACTCGCCACGAGGCTGTAGGTGCAGTTTCTGAAGGCGCGGCAGTGCAGTGTGTGTGTGTGTGTGTGGGGTCAGGATCTTCTCACACGAGTTGCCCCCTGGGAAGCTCGGGTGCCTCCTGTGTCAGGCGGTCAGCCCTTTCCTGCCTGCTGCCTTCACTTTGAAAACCACTGGGTGTGATGGTGCTCAGCCCAGCAAGACTGGAGAGCCTCCGCCTTGCTCCTTCCGTGGGCCCTGCTTGCCGTAGGAGCGCTGCCGAGGGAGGTGCTCGTGGGAGGACTGGCTGAGACAAAGCCTCTGGTCTCAGAGTCTGCAGTCAGTTCACTGGGAGGGAGGCGGAGACAAGTGCCCCCAGCGGGAACGTCGCGTGAGGAGCGCTGTGCGAGCGGAAGAGCGTGCTACTAACCGTGAGCCTGGGAGAAAGCCGGGGCAGAATGAGTCAGGTTTTAAATGGAGGATGATGCGGGAATCACACTGGAAGATGAGGGCCGTTTTCCAGGTGGGCCGCGAGAGGAGGTTTCCCTCTCAGGAGGTCGGGTCGCAGAGAGCCGTTAACCACAGGGCTGTGAGTACACGGCCTGAATCTGAGTCCTCGTCTGTGATGTCAGCTGAGGTGACTTAGTGGCTCTGCACAGTTACGGGAGGAAGTGGGCTGGGCGTCCAGCACCTTGCCGGGCACCGTGCCAGCTGAGAGGCCGGACACGTCATCTCCCCTCCTGATGCTCACGACCTTGAAACAGGCCACTCCCTGCTGTTTTCCCAGGGGCCGGAGCGCAGAGCTGGTCTTGGAGCCGTGTCCGGCACCCCGCAGGTGCCCAGTAGACGCTGCCTGTGTGCTCGGAAGAGCTCAGGGGCTCTCTGCTGACAGTGAGGTGTGTTTCTGGCTCTGTGTTTCGTTTGCACTTACCGGGAACCACCAGGTGAGAGCGGAACGGACGCTCCTGACGGCGTGGTTGCTTGGCAGCGGCTGGTGCGCCGGGGTGAGTGCTCCTCAGCCGGCCGTGGCCAGTCAGGCCTGGGGGGCGTCGTGCTCGGTCGCGGGACCCCAGCCCCTTACCATGTGCTTCCAGAAGAGCCAGCTTCTCTGGCTGGAGGGGGCAGGGGCGGCAGTTTCCTTTCACTTAGAGAGGCACAAACACAGTGAATAGTTTCCAAAAGCTAGTTGTATCACCTCCCAAAGCAGTACCTAAAAATATGTGTGTCTTGAGGGAATGTGAATACAGTGCCTGGGTGGAATGTTCATATTGATTTTTTTCCTTGGCCTTGCGGCATAGCTTGTGGAATCTTAGTTCCTTGACCAGGGATTGAACCCTGGCCGCTGGTAGTGATAGCACAGTCCTAACCACCAGAGCACCAGAGTTTCCTGGTTCATGGTGATCGTATGAGCTTCCGTCTGACAGTCTTTGTTCAGATGACAGTGGGCCCCGCCGCGAGGGCCAGGCCTCTGTGCTCCGAGTGACTCGGGCTCGCTCGCGGGGGCCCCTCACTTGGGACCAAGGGGGGCTCTGGGCACCTCGGTCCTCACGCAGACCTGCGAGGCAGGTGCTGAGGCCGAGGAGGCTGAGGCAGAGGTGAAGCCCACGGTGCGTGCTAGCAGACAAAACTGGGCAGTCTGGCCTTGGAGCCACGTTCTTAAGCACGCCTTGTTGTTGTTAGTAGACTTCTTCTTTTTTTGCTTTGAAAAATAAACTTTATCGAGGTATGATGTGCACACGGTAAGAGGCACGCACTTCAGGGATGCAGTTCTGTGCGTGTCGCCAGGTGGCCGCCACCCCAGTCATGGTTAGCAGATGTCCATCGTTGGAGCGCCTTGGGCGCCTTTGCCAGCCCGTCTGCTCTCCCTGTGCCCGGCAGCCGCGGGCACTTTTGCCAGCACGTCCACACTCCCGTGCCCGGCAGCCGCGGGCGCCTTTGCCAGCCCGTCCGCACCCCCGTGCCCGGCAGCCGCGGGCACCTTTGCCAGCCCGTCCGCACCCCCGTGCCCCGCAGCCGCGGGGCTGTGGACGGGTCGTTGACGTTGATCGTCTTGCTGGCCCTTCTCTGTGTTTGTTATGTTTACACTTCCTTTTCTTTTCCCCCTGCTTCTGCCCCTTTAGGGTTTATTTTAGTATGCTTTTCAATCCCATTGTATCTCTTCTATTGACTTATCATTAGGTTAGTGAAAAAGTAATTGTGGTTTTGGAGTGTGAATTTTAAATCATCATAACTAGACTCAAACGCCTAATCAAAATAGGAACCACCCAGTCAACACATTTTTGCCAATGAGAAAGTTTGTTTATTCTTGTAGTTTAAAAATCCATGCTTCAGGATTCAACAAACTCTTGGAGAGCATTTTTTGCTTCCTGATGGTTTTGGGAGTATTTTCCCTGCAAAAAAGTTGTCAAAGTGCTTAAAGAAGTGGTAGTTGCTTGTTGAGAGATCAGGTGAATATGGTGGAAGAGGCGAAACTTCGTAGCTCAGCTTTCGAAACGTCTGTTGTGTGATGCGCGGTCGGGCATTGTTACGGAGGAGAGTTGGGCCCATTCTGATTGGTGCCGGCTGTAAGTGTTGCGTTGGGGGCACTCATCGACTTGCCGAGCGCACCTCTCAGATGTAATGGTTTCGGCAGGATTCAGAAAGCTGTAGTAGATCAGACCAGCAGCAGACCACAAAGAGTGATCATGACCTTTGTGGTGCAAGTTTGGCTTGTGCTTTGGAGCTTCTTCTCGGTCCAGCCACTGAGCTGGTCATAGCCGGTTATCATATATAGACCACTTTTCATCACACGTCACAGGCTGATCAAGAAGTAGTTCATTGTTCTCGGATAGAATAGGCTTCCCTCGTAACCCAGTCAATGAAGAATCTGTCTGCAGTACAAGAGACTCCAGTTTGATTCCTGGGTTGGGAAAATCCCTTGCAGAAGGAAATGGCAATCCATTCTAGTATTCTTGCCTGGAGAACCCCGTGGACAGAGGATAGAGTAAGAGACGATTACATGTCACTGGAAGGACTGAGGCTGAAGCTGAAGCTCCAATACTGTAGCCACCTGATGAGAAGAGCTGACTTGTTGGAAAAGACCCTGATGCTGGGAGGGATTGGAGGCAGGAGGAGAAGGGGACGACCGAGGATGAGACGTTTGGATGGCATCACTGACTCAATGGACGTGGGTTTGGGTGGACTCCAGAAGTTGATGATGGACAGGGAGGCCTGGTGTGCTGCAGTCCATGGGTTCGCAAAGAGTCAGACATGACTGAGCGACTGAACTGAACTGAGCATTTCAAAATGATGATTTTTTTTTCTGTCAGCCCGTGAAGCACCCACTTATCAAGCCTTTTCAGCTTTCTAGTTTGGCTCAAATGCTGAATGACTGTAGAATGGTCGAGGCTGCGTTCTCTGCAGCTTCTTGTGTGTTTGTAATGGGATCAGCTCCAGTGATCCTCTCAGTTGATTGTAGTCAGCCTCTGATGGCCAGCCCCTGAGCCCCTCATCTTTAAGGCTCCTGTATCCTTTGCAAAATTTCTTGAACCACCAGTGTACTGTGTGTTCATAAGCAGTTCCTGGGCCAAATGCACTGTTGATATTGTGAGTTGTCTCTGCTGTTTTACAACCCATTTTGAACTTGTGTAAGAAAATCACTCGAATTTGCTTTTTGTCTAGTCATCATTTCCCTAGTCTAAAATATAAAATAACCAGAAAGTAAAAAGTCATTAGCAAAACAGCATAAAGCGAGAAATGCACACTAAAGTGGCGGGTGACAGTGCTTGCCTCAGCAGCGCGTGTGCTAAAGTGGTACACGCGTCAGGTCAGTTGCTCAGTCGTGTCCAACTCTTTGAGACCCAATGGACCAGCACGCCAGTCCTCCCTGTCCATCACCAACTCCCAGAGTTTACTCAAACTCTTATCCATCAAGTCAGTGATGCCATCCAACCATCTCATCCAGTGTCGTCGCCTTCTCCTACAGCCTTTGATCTTTCCCAGCATCAGGGTCTTTTCAAATGAGTCAGCTCTTCGCATCAGGTGGCCAAAGTATTGGACTTTCAGCTTTAGCTTCAGTCCTTCCAGTGAACACTCCAGACTGGTTTCCTTTAGGATGGACTGGTTGGATCTCCTTGTAGTCCAAGGGACTCGCAAGAGTCTTACTGTTATATGTAACATAACAATATTTATTTAAGAATATATTTCAGTATCAGACAACAAAGTTCAGCAGTGCAAAACTGCAGGGACTTTTGCACCAAACTTTTGCAGCATGGCTGTCCTAGCTTTTCAGTTCAGTTCAGTTCAGTTGCTCAGTCGTGTCCGACTCTTTGCAACCCCATGAATCACAGCACGCCAGGGCTCCCTGTCCATCACCATCTCCCAGAGTTCACTCAGACTCACGTCCATCGAGTCCGTGATGCCATCCAGCCATCTCATCCTCGGTCGTCCCCTTCTCCTCCTGCCCCCAATCCCTCCCAGCATCAGAGTCTTTTCCAATGAGTCAACTGTTTGCATCAGGTGGCCAAAGTACTGGAGCCTCAGCTTTAGCATCAGTCCTTCCAAAGAAATCCCAGGGCTGATCTCCTTCAGAATGGACTGGTTGGATTTCCTTGCAGTCCAAGGGACTCTCAAGAGTCTTCTCCAACACCACAGTTCAAAAGCATCAATTCTTTGGCGCTCAGCCTTCTTCACAGTCCAACTCTCACATCCATACATGACCACAGGAAAAACCATAGCCTTGACTAGACGACTTTAGTCGGCAAAGTAATGTCTCTGCTTTTGAATATACTATCTAGGTTGGTCATAACTTTTCTTCCAGGGAGTAAGCATCTTTTAATTTCATGGCTGCAGTCACCATCTGCAGTGATTTTGGAGCCCAAAAAAACAAAGTCTGACACTGTTTCCACTGTTTCCCCATCTATTTCCCATAAAGTGATGGGACCGGATGCCATGATCTTCGTTTTCTGAATGTTGAGCTTTAAGCCAACTTTTTCACTCTCCCCTTTCACTTTTATCAAGAGGCTTTTTAGCTCCTCTTCACTTTGTGCCATAAGGGTGGTGTCATCTGCATGTCTGAGGTTACTGATATCTCTCCCGGCAACCTTGAGTCCAGCTTGTGCTTCTTCCAGCCCAGCGTTTCTCATGATGGACTCTGCGTAGAGTCTTAGCTTTTACAAGGTGCATTTTATGTCAGTCCAGAGTTTGCCTTCAGATGATGCGCAGCTGCTCAGAGTGGATGGTGAGGGGCCTTTCACTGCATATTCCCAGGTCCTCTTTGTTCTGCTGACCTCATTCATTTTACTTTTACAAATGCTATAAATAGAATACATTGCTGCTTTTGCTTCTGAAAGTCAGTCACACTTCAGTGCGGTTTTTTAAAGGGGGAAAACTGATTTTATTTCACTTTGCTTGTATTCCGTTCTCAGGACTCTTCATTTCTTTGGTAGGTCGGAGTTTCCGTCTTAAGCTGTGTTCTTTCCGCTCAAAATGTTTTAACATTTCTTGTAGGTTAAGTCTCCTAGCGGTGCATTTCTTCAGTACTTTTTTCTGAGGAAGTCTTTATTTCTCCATTCCTTCTTTCAAGGTATCTTTGCTAGGTATAGAATTTTTGGTTAACAGGTTTAAGTTTTTCTGTTTGTTTGTTTTTGGCTTAGGTGGATTCTCACAAGAGGCCAGTTCTGCTCCTTGTCTTTGTTATGCTGTGTGCAGTGTTTTGCCTGTTATCCCTGGCTGCTTCTAAGAGTCTCACTGTTTACTTGTCAGCAGTTTGGAGTTGATATCACCAGGAGTTTTACGTTGTCTGTTCTTTTGTTTGTTTATCCTGTTTGATGGTTTTTCTGTACTTCTTGGATTTGAGGTTTGGTGTCTGTCATTAATCTTGGAAGTTTCTCAACCGCCGTCTCTTCTGCTATTTGTCCACCGCCTCTGGTCACCGGTTTGTTAGAATGCTTTGTACGTGAGGCTGCTTTGTGTCGTCTCACTGCTTTGTGTCATCTCACTGCTTTGTGTCGTCTCACTTAGTGGGTTTTCTGACCAGGCTCCCATTGGCACTCACTTTTCTCTTAGTGTTTCTTTCAGTTGGGGTGATTTCCGTTGACCTATCTTTAGCTTCACTGAAGAGAAAGGTTTTTGTTTTTCTGCTGAAATCGCTCATCTGATTTTCCATGCTGTTTGTGTTCTCTTTTATAGCTGTTAATATAGTAATCGTAGTAGCTTTAAATTCCCTGTCGGATCGTCCCAAAACCTGCTTCATATCTGAGTCTTGTTGTTTTGCCATGCTGTGTGGCAAAAACAGGATCTTAGCGCCCTGAGCAGGGATTGAACCCACGCCTCCTGCAGTTTGAGCACTGCATCTTAGCGCCCTGAGCAGGGATTGAAACATGCCTCCTGCAGTTTGAGCATTGCATCTTAGCGCCCTGAGCAGGGATTGAACCATGCCTCCTGCAGTTTGAGCATTGCATCTTAGCGCCCTGAGCAGGGATTGAACCCACGCCTCCTGCAGTTTGAACACTGGATCTTAGCGCCCTGAGCAGGGATTGAACGCACGCCTCCTGCAGTTTGAGCATTGCATCTTAGCGCCCTGAGCAGGGATTGAACCACGCCTCCTGCAGTTTGAGCATTGCATCTTAGCGCCCTGAGCAGGGATTGAACCCACGCCTCCTGCAGTTTGAGCATTGCATCTTAGCGCCCTGAGCAGGGATTGAACCACGCCTCCTGCAGTTTGAGCATTGCATCTTAGCGCCCTGAGCAGGGATTGAAACACGCCTCCTGCAGTTTGAGCATTGCATCTTAGCCACTGGGCCTCTGGGGAAGTCCCTCTGAGTCTTGTTTTGATGGTTGCTTTGTCTTCTGGGAATGTGCTGTTTCAGTTTTTTTTAATGCTTTTTGTCTACCTTGTAATTATTTTTCAGAACCACACATGTTGTATAGGACAGTCGTTTGTATGCCTGGAAACGGGCGCAGATAGACTTTCACTGCCATAGTTTGAGTTCCTTTTGTTAGGAGCTGGGCTCTGTTCAGAAGCTGTTGCCGCCGTGCTTGTTGCCAGAGCATCTGCAGCCTTCTGCCGCAACGGCTCGCATTGAGGGTGAGGGGTGGCTCCCAGAGCTGTGCTGCTGTGCTGCGCCCTGCCTCACCCGCGTCTCTGCGCCCCTCGCTCCTCGCTGCTCCTCTCCCAGCAGCATCCCGCTCTGGCTGTTACTTGAAGCTTTTCGTAAGGTGCTTTGTTTTTTTGGCCACGCCATGTGGCTGGTGGAATCTTAGCTCCCCAGCCAGGGATTGAACCCACACCCTCAGCAGTGGAGGTGCAGAGCCCTAACCACTGGGCCGCAGAGATCCCCCTACTTGAGGCGCTCTGACTTGGGCGTGAGCGGGCGTGGTGTGGCGCTGTCTCCTCGTCCTCTGTGTGTGTTGACCCTGAGTCTTGGAGTGTGGTCCTCTCGGCTCTCCTGCCCCGTGCTTGGCTGTAGTTGGGGGCTCCCTGTGTAATCTTGCCCTTTCTCCAGGAGCAGCTCCAGCTCCCCCAACCCCCATTTCCTTCCTGTTGCGGTGAGTGTTCAGCAGAGCCTTTCCCTGGGCAGTGTGGACAGGGCAGGCCTTTTTCCTTCGGGCCTTTTCTCCGTAGTGGACGTGAAGAAGGATCGGGATGGAATTTGCCTCTCAGACTTGGCTGCCGCCCCCTCCCCAGTTCTGCACTGCCCCCAGTGCTGCTTAGGGCTCTTGCAGATCTTTCCAGAGGCCGCTCCGTGAGTTTCCTAGGGACGCAGCAGAGGGGCGGGTCCCCCAGCTTCTGTGGCCCCAGACATCATCCTGCCCGCCGGCACTCGGCCCTGCCCCGCGTCGGCTGTCCTCCTGAGCCCTTCTCGCCAGTGCTGGGCACATCGGCCTCAGGCGAGTGCGTGCACTCTGTCCTCTCGCAGGCCATCAGATTTGGGGCCGGTTTGCTCTGTTACATCAGTCTCTTCATGGGCTCCCCAAGAGTCACGGCGTGGGGTTAGTTTGGTTGGGTTTTCCGTGCAGGAGGGAGCAGTGGTCCTCCCAGCCGCCTCCATCCGGGAGCCGAAGCCGGGAGGAGCCGTGGCAACAGTGACCGAAGTTTCCTGAAGTGCAGCTTGTCGAGTGTGGTTAGTGCTCTTGGGGTCCTCCCAAACGTCTCTACCCCAAGGTGGAGACCTCGGCTAGGTAGAAACTCTAGTATTTTGTCTCCTCTGAGGTTGGAAAGATTTCCTTCTTTGTTGTCTTGTTAAGGTGCCATAATTTTAGCTTTCCTGTGTAGGTCTGTTACCCATTTCAGGTTGGGGTTTTTTTTTTTTCAAGTTTTTATGTCTGATCTGTGGTATGGCTGGAGGTGCATGCGTGCGTGCCTGCTCAGTTGCTTTAGTTGTGTCCGGCTCTCTGCGACCCCATGGACTGTAGCCCGCCAGGCTCCTTTCTCACGGGATTCTCCGGGGAGAACACTGGAGTGGCTTGCCACGCAGTCTTCCCGACTCGGGTCTCCAGCCCGCATCTCTTACGTCTCCTGCACTGGCAGGCGGGCTCCTTACCACTAGCCACCTGAGAAGCCCAAGGCTGGCGGTCACCCCCACAGTGTGGATATCCACCTGTGTTACCAAGAAGCCTCTCCTTTCCCCGTGGGGTTACCGTGTTCCTTTGTCAGCCATGTGTTTTCAACACTCCTTCTTGTTAAATTTCGTGGACGTGTGCACAGTAAGTGTGCGTATTTTGCACGTGTCCTCATTTGCCATGTCGCATCCGACTCTTGTGACCCCGTGGACTGTAGCTTGCCAGAGTTTTCTGTGTCCTTGAGATTTCCTGGTAAAAGTGCTGGAGTGGTTGCCGTTTGCTTCAAGGGGATGACCCTGCCCCAGGGGTCGAACCTGCGTCTCCTGCTTTAGCAGGTTGGTTCTTGACCACTGCACCGCCTGGGAGCTCACAAGAAGCACCCAGCTTTGCACGCCACCCTCATATGGTCCCTGGCATCAGCACTCCTCCGATAGAGAAATAGGACATTTTAAGGGCTCCAAAAGCCCACAAAGGCTGCGTCTTGATTACAGTTCCCTTTCTTTCTTTTCGTGGGTAACCACTAAACATATATTCCTAAGCACTACAGTTCTTGAAAGTTTGCAACATATAGTTGGTGTATAGCTCCTTTTACTCAGTATTTTTAAGGTTTGTTTACAACGTTTGTCTAGCTCCAAACTGGACTAAAATTTTGCATTTTGACAGGAATCTCGCACAGATCATGTTGTATTCTTTGTAGCACATCATCTTAGGCGTTTGTGACATTGGTTTGTTCTATGACAGGTGTTGGTAACTCTTAACACGTGGTTAAGATGGTGTCTGACCAGTGTCTTCACTGTAAAGTTAATAGTATTTTGTGTTAAGTAATACGTCTTTTGTAGAGAAGTACTTTATCATCATAAATACCCTGATTCTCATCAAGCTTTCTCCCTCTTAATTTAGCATCCAGTACGTCTTGGTTGAGTCCATTAATTCAGTGGCAGCAAAACGGTGATCTTCTCATCCCTCCATCCCTTCTGTGTGTATCGACCTCCTGCAGCAAGCTGGAGCTGTCTTTTCTTCCTTGCTGTGTGCTCCTTGTGTGATCACGGACTTACGGTTTCCTCTTTGGGTTTTGGTGTGGTTTTCTGTTTCATACAGTATATCCAATTGAGCAGCGGGAGCCCTTCCAGTTGACTGCTGAATCCTTTCATTTTTTGAGGACTTCCTCACTTTACTATAACAGACGTTCATTCTCACCTTTAGCTTTCTCTTCCACAGTCCTGAAATCAGCCATCTATCCGAGGAGCCCTGGTTTAATGGACAGTAGTCTTTACAAGTAAAAGTGTGGATCTGCTGAAGCCAGGAGTTCACACTGAATCTTCCGTTCCAGCCCAGCACTTGGAGGCTGTTCTCAGCCCGCTTCCCTCCTGTGTGTGTGCCTCTTCTGCGGTGAAGCCTGGCTGCGTTCTCTTCATGGCGTTTACGCCGCTCGGTGCTGCTGTGTGCGGGTCTCCCCGCGCCGGCCGCACCGCCAGCCCTGGCACGCCTGCAGCAGGCCGCGCTCCCTCACAGCTCCGTGGCGCCCGCCAGCCGCGAGCACCAGCACGTCCACGGCCCTGAGGGCCACGCTTGAGTTCTCGTTTTCAGAGGTTATCATTCAGTGGTATCTAAAATTTTTAAAAATCAACCTTTATAAACTTAATTCTCCTTATTTATCTTTACATCCTTTTGGATTTTGTGTGTGTACCATCATATCATCTACAAATATTGGCGCTTCTTTCCCCCTTTTCTAATCACTAGTCCTTCTATTTATTCATTTTTCTTACTATACTGACTGGGATCTCTGCTGAGTAGAAATGCTGGTGGTCAGTACCTTCATGTCATTCCTGATCTGAGGGGGAAAACTTGCCCTGTTTCATCTTTATGTTTAGTGATAATAGGGTTCTTTTTTCAAGATGGCCTTTATCAGTGTAAGTTACCTTATGTTCTTCATATACTACGAGTGCTTTTACTAATGAATGGATATTCAATATCATTAAAAGCTTTTTCTGCATCTTTTTGACCTTCACCGATGGCTCAGTGGGTAAAGAATCTGCCTGCGGTGCAGGAGACACAGACGTGGATTCAGTGCCTGGGTTGAGAAGCACCCTTGGAGGAGGAAGTGGCACCCACTCCAGGATTCTTGCTTGAAAAGTGCCACGGACGGAGGAGCCTGGGGCTGCAGTCAGTGGGGTCGCAGAGAGCCAGACACGACTGAGCAACAAAATGGGTGTGCGCACACACACGGCGCCTGTCTTATACATGGTACTTCTCTCTTACTCTTTAATGTGATGGAATAATTAGAAAATCAGCTCAGTGTGAAACCAACTGCTTTCCTGGTAATCCCATTTGGTCATGGGAATATCCTGTTTTCTGTTTTACTGGATTGGGTTTGCTCATAAATGCAATTAGGACTTTTTCGTCTGGTTTCATGAGTGAGAGTAAATTGGGTTTTCTTTTCTCCTTGTCACATTTTGGTGTACCGATTATGGTTTTTAGTATGTACTCTCTTCTGTTATCTGCAATAGTTTGTCTAAAATCAGATATGTTTTTCTTATTAAATTTTTGGAATAAACTATCTTGGCTTGGAGTTACACAAGTTTGAGTTTATTTAATAATTATAGTATTGCTCCAGTTTCTATTTGTCTATTTTGAAAAGTTGTGTTTTCTAGAAATTGTGTGAACACTTCATCAAACTCTCATCTAAAGTTTGACCTAAAGATGTTGCGAATATCCTTATTATTTTAAGTGATTGCTTGATCTGTAATGAGGTCTTTTTCATTTTTGACGTTGGTGTTTTGTACTTTCTCCCTTAATGAGTCTTATCAGTATTTGTCAATTTTATAGGTCTTTTCAAAGAAATAGCTTTTGGCTTCACTGATATTCTCTAATCTGCGAATGTCTGGTGCCCTTTTAGACTCGGCTTCTCTGGGACAGGCCTTCATCCAAGAGGCCTTCTCGCCCAGGAAGTGACCCCAGCACACCCTCCAGTGGTCTGGAGCCAGCTGGCCTGGGCATGAGTCCTTGCTCTGATACAAACTGGTACAAGTCCGTACAGTCCACGCCGCAGCCTCCTCTTTAATAAAATGAGGATGACGGCCGCACTGACAGTGCAGCGGTGTTGGAATGATTGGGAGCTGCCGTGCGTATTTAGCGAATTGGCCTGTTGCATCTGTGGGGCAGATACTTTGTCCCAGTTCAGTTCAGTCGCTCAGTCCTGTCAGACTCTTTGCAACCCCATGGACTGCAACATGCCAGGCCTTCCTGTCCATCACCAACTCCCAGAGCCTACTCTCTCATGTCCGTTGCGTCAGTGATGCTGTCCAGCCATCTCATCCTCTGTCGTCCCCTTTTCCTCCTGCCCTCAGTCTTTCCCAGCGTCAGTCTTTTCCAGTGAGTCAGCTCTTCACATCAGGTGGCCAAAGTATTGGAGCTTCAGCTTCAGCATCAGTCCTTCCGGTGAATATTCAGGACTGAACTGCTTTAGGATGGACTGGTTGGATCTCCTTGCAGTCCAGGGGACTCTCAAGAGTCTTCTCCAGCACCACAGTTCAAAGCATCCATTCTTTGGCGCTCAGCTTTCTATATAGCCCACCTCTCGCACCCATACATGACTAATGCAAAAACCATAGCTTTGACTAGACAGACCTTTGTCAGTGAAGTAATATCTCTGCTTTTTAATACGCTATCTAGGTTGGTCATAGCTTTTCTTCCAAGCAGCAAGTGTCTTTTAATTTCATGGTCACGGTCACCATCTGCAGTGATTTTGGAGCCCAAGAAAAGAAAGTCTGTCACTGTTTCCACTGTTTCCTCATCTATTTGCCATGAAGTGATGGGACCAGATGCCATGATCTTTGTTTTCTGAATGTTGAGTTTTAAGCCAGCTTTTTTACTCTCCTCTTTCACTTTCATCAAGAGGCTCTTTAGTTCCTCTTTGCTTTCTGCCATAAGGGTGGTGTCATCTGCATATCTGATGTTATTGATATTTCTCTTGGCAATCTTGATTCTAGCTTGTGCTTCTTCCAGCCCAGCGTTTCTCAAGATGTACTCTGCATATAAGTTAAATAAGCAGGGTGACGATATACAGCCTTGACGTACTCCTTTTCCTATTTGGAACCAGTTTGTTGTTCCATGTCTAGTTCTAACTGTTGCTTCTTGACCTGCATATAGAATTCTCAGAAGGCAGATCAGGTGATCTGGTATTCCCATCTCTTTAAGAATTTTCCACAGTTTATCATAATCCACACAGTCAAAGGCTTTGGCGTGGTCAGTAAAGCAGAAGTAGGTGTTTTTCTGGAACTCTCTTGCTTTTTCAATGAACTATCGGGTATTGGCTATCTTATCTCTTGTTCCTCTGCCTTTTCTAAATCCAGCTTGAACATCTGAAAGTTCACGGTTCACATACTGTTGAAGCCTAGCTTGGAGAATTTTGAGCATCACTTTGCTACCGTGTGAGATGAGTGCAATTGTGTGGTAGTTTGAGCATTCTTTGGCATTGCCTTTCTTTGGGATTGGAATGAAAACTGACCTTTTCCAGTCCTGTGGCTCCTCTTTTTTTTTTTTAATATCTTCTGCTTCTGTTAGGTCCATACCATTTCTGTCCTTTATTGTGCCCATCTTTGCATGAAATATTCCCTTGGTATCTCTGATTTTCTTGAAGAGATCTCGTCTTTCCCATTCTATTGTTTTCCTCAATTTCTTTGCATTGATCACTCAGAAAGGCTTTCTTATCTCTCATTGCTATTCTTTGGAAATCTGCATTCAAATGGGTATATCTTTCCTTGTCTCTTTTGCCTTTAGTTTCTCTCCTTTTCACAGCTATTTGTAAGGCCTCCTCAGACAACCATTTTGCCTTTTTGCATTTGTTTTTCTTGGGGATGGTCTTGATCATTGCCTCCTGTACAGTGTCAGAAACCTCTGTCCATAGTTCTTCAGGCTCTCTATCAGATCTAATACCTTGAATCTATTTGTCACTTCCTCTGTATAATCATAAGGGATTTGATTTAGATCATACCTGAACGGTCTAGTGGTTTTCCCTACTTTCTTCAATTTCAATCTGTATTTGGCAATAAGGAGTTCATGATCTAACCCATAGTCAGCTCCTGGTCTTGTTTTTGCTGACTGTATAGAGCTACTCCATGTTTGACTGCGAAGATATAAAATCTGGTGATGTCCCAGTGTAGAGTCTTCTCTCGTGTTGTTGGAAGAGGGTGTTTGCCATGAGCAGTGGGTTATCTTGGCAAAACTCTGTCAGCCTTTGCCCTGCTTCTTTTTGTACTCCAAGGCCAAATTTGCCTGTTACTCCAGGTATCTCCTGACTGCCTACTTTTGCATTGCAGTCCCCTGTAATGAAAAGGACATCTCTTTTGGGTGCTGGTTCTAGAAGGTCTG
Organism: Connochaetes taurinus; assembly: GCA_006408615.1. Taxonomy (NCBI): domain Eukaryota; kingdom Metazoa; phylum Chordata; class Mammalia; order Artiodactyla; family Bovidae; genus Connochaetes; species Connochaetes taurinus. Next base: position 132,608 of record SJXO01005963.1, on the reverse strand, counting down.
GCAGGCCGTCACAGAGCCGTCCAGCTCCAGCTTCTTCAGCGTCACTGGCCGGGGCATAGTTCCTTTGGTGTTGAATGCCTGTTACTCCAGGTATCTCCTGACTGCCTACTTTTGCATTGCAGTCCCCTGTAATGAAAAGGACACCTTTTTTGGGTGCTGGTTCTAGAAGGTCTGGTAGGTCGTCATAGAGCCGTTCAGCTCCAGCTTCTTCAGCGTCACTGGCCGGGGCATAATTCCTTTGGTGTTGAATGCCTGTTACTCCAGGCGTCTCCTGACTGCCTCCTTTGAATGGCTGTTACTCCAGGCGTCTCCTGACTGCCTCCTTTGAATGCCTGTTACTCCAGGCGTCTCCTGACTGCCTCCTTTGAATGGCTGTTACTCCAGGCGTCTCCTGACTGCCTCCTTTGAATGGCTTGACTTGGAGACAGACGAGATCTTTGTGCAACTTTGTGTTTTGAACAGTTTATGTTTTGCAGAAGTTTTGCACTTCTGTGTGGAAAGACGTCCAGGTTTAAAATAAACATGGCATATAACGCTGTTGTTCACTGAGGTCAGCTTTTAATTTCTAGCTGTTCTTTTTCCTGTTTCTAAAGTACTTACCCCTTGTGTCTCCCTTTCCTTCTGTGCCCCGTGTTGGACATTTTATTCGTTAGTACTCATAGAGGGCTTCTCGGGTGGTGAGAGTAGTAAAGAGCCCACTTGCCAGTGCAGGAGAGGTAAGAGACCAGGATTCGGTCCCTGGGTCAGGAAGATCCCCGGAGGAGGGCATGGCAGCCCACTCCGGTGTTCTTGCCTGGAGGATTCCATGGACAGAGGAGCCTGGCGGGCTACTCATTGGGTCACAAAGAGTCAGAGACGACTGAAGTGACTTAGCACAGCACAGACAGCACTCATCAGTTCAGTTCAGTCGCTCAGTCATGCCTGGCTCTTTGCAGCCCATGGACTGTAGCACACCAGGCTTCCCTGTCCATCTCCAACTCCCAGAGCTTGCTCAAACTCACGTCCATAGAGTCGGTGACGCCATCCAACCATCTCATCCTCTGTTGTCCCTTCTTCTCCTGCCTTCAGTCTTTCCCAGCATCAGGGTCTTTTCCATTGAGTCAGTTCTTTGCATCAGGTGGCCAAAGTATTGGAGCTTCAGCTTCAGCATCAGTCCTTCCAGTGAATATTCAGGACCGATTTCCTTTAGGATGGACTGGTTGGATCTCCTTGCAGTCCAAGGGACTCTCTCAAGAGTCTGCTGCAGCACCATGGTTCAAAAGCATCAATTCTTCGACACTCAGCTTTCTTTATAGTCCAACTCTCACATCCGTACTTGACTACTGGAAAACCATTGTTCTGCCTAGATGGACCTTTGTTGCCAAAGTAATGTCTCTGCCTTTTAATATGCCGTCTAGGTTTGGCATAGCTTTCCTTCCAAGGAGCAAGTGTCTTTTAATTTCATGGCTGCAGTTACCACCTGCAGTGATTCTGGAGCCCAAGAAAATAAAGTCTGTCATTGTTTCCATTGTTTCCCCATCTGTTTGCCATGAAGTGATGGGACCGGATGCCATGAACTTCGTTTTCTGAATGTTGAGTTTTTAGCCAGCTTTTTCACTCTCCTCCTCCATGTTCATCAAAAGGCTCTTTAGCTCCTCTTCACCTGCCATAAGGGTGGTGTCATCCGCATATCTGAGGTTACTGATATTTTTTCTGGCAATTCTGACTCCAGCTAGTGCTTCGCCCAGCCCGGCGTTTCGTGTTTTGAGCCTTGGATGAAATGTTCCCTTGGTATCTCTAATTATTTTGCAGAGATATCTAGTCTTTCACCTTCTATTGTTTCCCTCTGTTTTCTTTGCACTGAGGGAGGCCTTCTTATCTCTCCTTTCTTTTCTTTGGAATGCTGCATTCAGATGGATATATCTGTCCTTTTCTCCTTTGCCTTTCACTTCTTTTCTCAATTTATAAGGCCTCTTCAGGCAGCCATTTTGCTTTTTTGCGTTTCCTTTTCTTGGGGATGGTTTTGGTCACCACCTTCTGTACAATGTCAGGATCCTCTGTCTATGGTTCTTCAGAAACTCTATTTAATAGGTCCAATGCCTTGAGTCTATTTATCACTTCCACTGTATAATTGTAAGGAATTTAATGTAGTTCATACCTGAATGGCCCAATGTTTTTCCCAACTTCCTTCAATTTGAATTTTGTAATAAGGAGTTCATGATCTGAGCCACAGTTAGCTCCCAGTCTTGTTTTTGCTGACTGTATAGAGCTCGATCTTTGGCTACAAAGAATGAAATCAGTCTAATTTTGGTATTGACTATCTGGCGATGTCCGTGTGTGGAGTTGTCTCTTGTGTTGTTGGAAGAGGGTGTTTGCCATGAGCAGTGCGTTCTCTTGGCAAAACTCTGTCAGCCTTTGCCCTGCTTCTTTTTGTACTCCAAGGCCAGACTTGCCTGTTACTCCAGGCATCTCTTGACCTCCTACTTTTGCATTCCAGTCCCCTGTAATGAAAAGGACATCTTTTTTGGGTGTTAGTTCTCTAAGGTCTTGTAGGTCTTCATAGAATCATTCAACCTCAGTTTCTTCAGCGTTACTGGTTGGGGCATAGACTTCGATAACTGTGATATTGAATGGTTTCCCTTGGAAATGAACAGAGATCATTCTGTCGTTTTTGAGATTGCATCCAAGTACTGCGTTTCAGACTCTTCTGTTGACCATGATGGCTACTCCACTTCTTCTGAGGGATTCCTGCCCGCAGTAGATGTAATGGTCATCTGAGTTAAATTCACCCATTCCAGTCCATCTTAGTCCGCTGATTCCTAAGATGTCGACGTTCACTCTTGCCATCTCCTGTTTGACCACTTCCAATTTGCCTGATTCACGGACCTGACATTCCAGGTTCCTGTGCAGTATTGCTCTTTAGAGCATCGGACTTGACTTCCGTCACCAGTCTCGTCCACAGCTGGGTGGTGTTTTTGCTTTGGCTCCATCCCTTCATTCTTTCTGGAGTCATTTCTCCACTGATCTCCAGGAGCATATTGGGCACCTACCGACCTGGGGAGTTCCTCTTCAGTGTGTCCTGTCTTTTTGCCTTTTCATACTGTTCATGGGGTTCTCAAGGCAAGAACGCTAAAGTGGTTTGCCATTCCCTTCTCCAGTGGACCGCATTTTGTCAGAACTCTCCAGCATGACCCATCCGTCTTGGGTGTCCCCACATGGCATGCATGGCTCATAGTCTCATTGAATTAGACAACGTTTGGTCCGCAGCCTCAGGATTTGGAGTCGGTTCTCAGAAAAAACCAAGAGGGTGAGCACAGCAGGCAGCCAGGCGAGGAGAGAGTGTCGGGCAGGAGGAGGCAGGCTCCTGCATTGCATGCTCACAGCGCGGGCCACCTGGCCAGCTGGCCCTCCAGCCCCTGACGTGCTTTAGGTGTGGACACATCCTCACACTGAAGACCTGGTGTGAAGAAAGGATGTAAAGCATCTCACTCTCTATCGGTTCTCACTCTGTTGGTTCTCACCCTCTGTTGGTTCTCACTCTCTATTGGTTCTCACTCTCTGTTGGTTCCCACCCTCTGTCGGTTCCCACCCTCTCGGTTCCCACCCTCTGTCGGTTCCCACCCTCTCGGTTCCCACCCTCTGTCGGTTCTCACTCTCTGTTGGTTCCCTTTGGTGTGAGAATACTGTGCACACGTTGAGCTCAGTGAGTCGGTTCCAGTGTGCTGGCTCTCTGCATCAGGCGGCCAAAATATTGGAACGTCCTCATCGTGTCAGGGTTCGTTTCCTTTAGGATCGTGTGGTTTGATCTCCTTGCAGTCCACGGGACTCTCAAGAGTCTTACCCGGTACCATGACTCGTTGGAAAAGACCCTAATGCTGGGAGAGACTGAAGGGCAAAGGAGAAGAGGGTGGCAGAGGGTGAAGTGGCTGGACAGCACCACCACCTGAATGGGTGTGGGTCTGAGAACGCTCGGATCGTGGAGGACAGAGGAGCCTGCCGTGCTGCAGTCCACCAGGTTGCAGAGAGTCGCACGTGACTTGGCGACTGAACAACAACATTGAGTTCACCTGTCTTTTGTGGGGGAGGTGTTCAATAGACTTTTTTCTTAGAGCCGTTTCAGTTTCACAGAAAAGTTGAGCAGAAGGCACGGCAGGTCCCCATGCGCCCTCACACATGCACAGCCCCCAGCATCAGCAGCCCCACCGTGGTCTGTCAGAGCCAGTGAGCTCAGCTGCCACGCCGTTGCCCAGAGTCCGGGATTCGGTCCAGCTCCCTCTGGCTGCTGTGCACCCTGTGGGCCTGAGAGATGGCGAACGGCGTGTGTGCCCCTTGAGTATCACACCGACTGAGAAACCCTTCGTGTCCTGCCCGTGCCTGCCCTCTCCCCGGCCCCGAGAGCCACTCATCTTTCACTCTCTGCATAGTTTCCCAGAGTGCCATGCAGTGATCACACAGTTATAGCCTTTTCAGATTGCTCCTTTCATTTAATAATATACATTTAAGGTTGCTGCGGTTCAGGGGGTCACAAAGGGTCGGACACGACTGAGCAACTGAACTGAACTGAAGGTTCCTCCATGTCTTTCCATGGCTTGATAAGTCATTTCTCTTTAGCACTGAATGATAATCTGTTGTCTGGCGGTACCACAGTTTACTTACCCATTCACCTTCTGAAGGAGACTTTGGTTGCTTCCAAGTTCTGGCAACTGTGAGTGAAACTGTTAGAAACATCTGTGTGCAGATGTGTGTGTGGATGTAAGTTTCCATTTGGGTGAATTCTGAGGAGCACGATTGCCCGGTTGTAGGGCGAGAGGATATTTAATCCTGTGAGAAGCTGCCAGACTGTCCTCCGGCGCGGCTGCCCCGTCTGCGTCCGCGCCAGCAGCGCTGAGCCCCCGCGGCTTCACAGCCTCGCCAGCACGTGCTGCCAGGGTGCCTGGTTTGGCCGGCCTGCTGGGTGGGTCAGCTCCTTGCTTCCACGTTGTTTTCGGTTTTAACTTATTACACGGTTCGTGTTTGCAGCTTCAGTACATTTCTCTTAGAGTTGGCCTGGGCAGCTCTGAAGGCATTGCTGAGGAGGAAGGTGAAGAGAGTGGCAGTTCGTACCCGGAGGTGAAAGTGAGCTTAAGAGGAGAATGTTTTGTCTCTTCAGCCTGGGAGGAGTAATAGCATGTTTGTATCCTAATGGAGATGATGCGTGAGCGCAGCGTGCAGGCCCCGGGGGTTGGGGGGGCACACCCCAGGATGCCGTGCAGGCCCGGGGTTGGGGGGGAGCGCGCCCGAGGGCACCGTGCAGGCCAGTGGCAGAAGCCCTGCCACGCGGTTCTCCACAGAGGTGGCTGGCGCTGTCAGGCCCTGTGAGCAGCATGTCACACACCCCCCTTCCTTCCCTCTCCACAGCTCCAAGTTTCTTCTCGTCTTTAATAATTGTTTTCAGTTTCCCTTGCTGAGAGACCAGAGGGGAGCAGAGGGTTTGGCGGCCCCTGCATGCCTGGCCAGGACCTCCGCAGCAGACGCTGCAGTCTGTGCAGGCCCCTGAGCCCGGCCCACCTGCCGCTGCTGCCCACGTGCGTGCCCTCCGTGCTTCCTGTGCGGGCCTCTGCTCCGCCGGCCCCGAGCTGGGGATCTGCGTCTCCGCTCCCCTCGCTCTCCACTTCCTGGGCAAACACACCTCCCTGTCCCCAGCACTCTTAACCATCCCACACAGTCCCTGTGCCCCTGGCTCTAACTCCTGTCCCCACCCTGTGAAGTTTTCCGACTGTAGCAATTTTAGTGACAACCGTGGCGACTGACTTGGCGTCATCAGCCCAGTTACGGGAGGTGAAGGGTCCTGCGGAAAGCAGGCGCTGTCTGTGGGGGTCAGTCTTGGGTGGGCGGGTCCCTGGCTTGCCTCTGCTGTGGTTCTCTGACACAGCTGCCCCGCTGTGGCCAAGGGCATGGTGGTGGTGATGGGAGGGCAGCTGAAGGGGCTGGCGCTGCCTCTCTGCTCAGCGGCAGGGCCCTGTTTGATGGCTTGGGCTCACCAGCTATGTGAATGGCTACTTTTGGCATTACTTCAGGTCACTCAGTTTTCAAATGTGACTGACCCATTTGGGGACCGACTAAGAGCCTTTCTGAGTCTCTGTTGTATTTACGTGATCTTCTCGCCCTTTTGGTGATTTCTGGATGTTGCTGTGAAGACTGTTACCATCCTTTACGAGATGCCTGGTCACCGGGATGTTAAGGCGCCTTCAGGTCTGTACAGCGATGCAGGCTGCAGTCTGAGAAGCCGGAGGCTCTCTGACAGCAGTTCTTCACTTGCCGCAGTGGGTTACTGGCAGTCACTCTCGCGTGTCCAGCTCTTCACGACCTCTGGACTCCAGCGCGCCAGGCCTCTCTGTCCTTCACTATCTCCGGGAGCTTGCTCAAACTCAAGTCCATCGAGTCTGTGATGCCATCCAACCATCTCATCCTCTGTTGTCCCCTTCACCTCCCGCTGTCAGTCTTTCCCAGCATCAGGGTCTTTATCAGGGTCTTTTCCAATAAGTCAGTTCTTTGCATCTGATTTCCTTTAGGATTGACTGGTTTGATCTCCTTGCAGTCCAAGGGACTCTCACGAGTTGTCTTTAGTAACCACAATTCAAAAGCATCAATTCTTTGGCTCTCAGCTTTATATATGGTCCAACTTTCACATCCATACATGACTGCTGGAAAAACCATAACTTTGACTAGACGGACCTTTATTGACAAAGTAATGTCTCTACTTTTTAATACGCTGTCTAGGTTTGTCATAGCTTTTCTTCCAAGGAGCAAGCATGTTTTAATTTTGTGGTTGCATATTTTGAACTGAATGAGAATGAAAACACAGCATATCAAAATCTGTAAAATACAGCCAAAGCAGTGCTTGACAGGGACACGTACAGCACTAACCACCTGCAGGAGAAAGGGCCCACTGTCCTGTGCTGCCACCTTAAGAAAGCAGGAAGTCAAAGAGCCAGTTACACCCAGAGATACTCACAGTAATGAAATAATAACATAAAAGCAAAAAGCAGTAAAACAAAGAAAATTTAATAGGGAAAATCCATGAAACCAAGAGCTAACTCTTAATAATAAAATTGATTAACCTTAAGGCAGGCCAAAAATTTGAGTAGATACTGAATAAGCCTCTGAAGAGAGATTTAATGTTTTATTGAGAAAACCACTCTGAGCCAGAGCTACATAGGCACTATGGTGGCCACAGTTGAAACCTCATTGATGAGGACGTCAGCTAACTGGAACTCCTCATCAGTGCTCTTTGGGGGAAGTTTGGCAATTTGGGGTTTTTTTCCAGTCAAGCCACTTGGCATGTGGGATCTTGGTTCCCTGACCAGGGCTCCTGTGCCCCTGACAGTGGGAGCAGAGTCCTAACCACTGGGCCGCCAGGAAGTCCCGGCAGTTTCTTAAAAGTTAGACACCCCAGTTATTCTGTTCCTTGGTGTTTATGCAAGAGAAGCCAAAACATGTGTTCCCAGCAAGATTTATACATGAGTGTTCATAGCAACTACTGTTTGTGAAGCTGAAACCGGGAGACAGGCTGCCTGTGTCCAGACAGCAGCATGGGAAAGGAGCTGTGGCTTATCTCCAAGGAGTGAAGGGAGCAGCCTCATGAGCCATGCAGGGAATCTCCTCCAGGTGATGATAGTGTGAGAGAGGCCCGACAACAGAGGAGGTGCCGCGTGATGCCGTTCGTTGCAGACGATTCCAGGAGTTGGCCCGTGAATCTGTGGAGGAGCTCTGCGCGGTGGCCTGGGGCGGGGTGGGAGGACGAGGCGGGGAGACAGGGCCAGACCGGCTGCCATGCTGAGCCGAGTCTCTGGGCGTCGGAGGGTTTGAACTCCGTTCGGGACATGTTTGTGCTCCACCGTCTCCTTGTCTGGCTTTACAAACCGTGTCCCCGAGGGATTGCGCCCGCTCTCCAGGGTGTCTAGCTCCACGTTGTCTGGGTGGGTCATGCTCTTCACCTCTGCAGCCCGTCCTCCGCTGCCAGGGGCCCCGTGCCCAGGTAGACGAGCCCCCAAAGTCTGACCGCTCTGCTCCCCTGCGCTCCCCTCACGTGTGATGACCACCCCAGAGTTCGTTGTTTACACGCCAGGGTTTCTCTGTACGGAGAGACCCGGGTCACGCACTCCTCGCATGAGCTGCCTCCTTACAGGGCCCCCAGGCTGGCTGAGCAGCCCTGGCCCCGAGCCTCCCCTCCAGCCTGCGCCCTGTGCCGGAAGGACCCGTGTCCACAGCCGGCGCCCCTCTGCCAGCTCTTCCCCGCGGCTGCTTAGCCCTCGGGTCTCACTTAGCTCTGCTCTCATTAAAGCCACGCTGTTCCCCTCGTCCGCTCTGCACCCTTGGTAACTGCGTGTATGCACCCTGGCAGAGAAGCACCACGCGCGGCGGGCCGGCGGGGTTCTGTGTCTGCTGGTCCGACGTCGCTCAGGCCAGCAGGACCCGGGCGTCTGGCCCGTGCACGGTCTGCGTCAGGCCCTGTGCCCGAGCCGCCCCCGCTGAGGTGGCTCCACGCGCAGCCCAGCCTCTCTACTGCCCCCGACGTCTGACCCCCTTCCCAGGGGCTCCGCCTTCGCAGCAGTTTCACCCCGGCCTCTTCGTGCCTTCCCTTCTCTCATCTCTCCTCCTCGCACGTTCTGTCTCCATGTCCAGATGTGAGTGAGGCCAGGCCCCGCGGCTCCCTGCCCCCTTCTCCTCTGTCCGCACCCCAAGGCTTCTGGCCACAGCCCCCCCCCCACTTGAGACGTCTCCTCAAGGAGGCCCTCGATGGCTGCAGTGATGAAGGGCATCGTCCTCAACCGCAGACATTTTTCTTGCTTTCTCTGCTCAGTCGCTGCTGTCTAACGTTCCGACTTGAGAGCACAGATGTTTTACCTTGTCCTTGCATTTGAGGAGAATCGCGCTCCCTCCCGGCGGGGATCTTGGCTTACTCACCGTGGGTCTCCGTGCCTGGGCCCGTGTCTTGCTCACGGTGGGTCCCCAGGAAGCCCCGCGGGGGTGGACCCTGAGCTGGGTGCTCTCAGTTCACTTCTGCCTCTTAACGTTCTGGTTCTGCTGGGGACCTTGGTCACCTTGGGCCCAGCGTCTCTGCTCTGGCTAGAAAGGCAAGCCTGCAGAGGTCTGAGGCCTGGGGCTGTTCCGCCAGTGACGGACTTGGGACCCATTGGGACAGAGAAGGGTAGCTGCTCCCGGGGGGCAGCTGAACATGCTCAGCCGTTCAGGTGAGCGCCCTCAGACATGCAGGGGGCTGCTGAGCTGGGTTGGTGAAAGCCGGAGCGCACCTGTGGGTGTGATGGGTGTAAGCAGGTTTGATCGCTGGTTTTCGTAGGCAGGTAAGAACAGACGTTACGCTTCTGTGTCTTAGCGGTGCTGTCTCACCCTTGCAATCACTCATGCTCTCGTTTATCCTGTCCGCCCCCTTGTTTGAGCACTGATCCCTGGCCCCTCCAGCCCTTGCTGACAGCCTTTGGGAGCGCTCTGGCCGTGGTGGCGGCAGTTTTGTCAGCGCAGGGTCAGGCCAGCCAGCGGCGGTGTGCACCCCGGTGAGGACGGCAGGGGCAGCACCAGGGCTGGGTGCAGAGCCGGGCTGCCAGCCGGGCGGAGCAGGGGAGCGTGTGGGCAGTGCTCCAGCCAGAACGGCCCCGGCAGGGTCCTGGTCTGCGGGCGGGCCCGCCTGCTGGGCGCACAGCGTGGGCTCTCCACCTGGCGCCAGAGGCCGCCGTCCTCTGTGCACTCTGCTCAGGAACCTTGGCTGGTGAGGCTGCATCAGGAAGGCTGTACCTGGCCTCCCTGCTCGCCTGAGGCCAGCTGCGCCTCTCTCAGCCACTCTCTGGGATTTGCAGGGTGGTTCCACTAAGCTGCACGTGTTGCCTCTGGGCTCCTGCCGATTTGGATTAAAACCTTGGCTGCTACTTAGGCCTGTTTTAAACCTGGGCGCCTGTCTGTGTGTTTTTACGGCTAATTTTATTTTTCTGATAGCGAGGTTGATACTAGAGAGGATCTGGAATCATGATCTTTCCTCTTCCTCCTGCCTACCCTCACCCTTCAGTTTAGGACCTGTTTGAAAAGTGGAGGTAGATAGTGAGGCTGGAGTTGAATTCCTAACTGCTGACACGCTTGGAGGGAGGCCGGTCTTGGATGTTTTTATGTGTGGCTGCTGTCAGGCTCCTAGATGTTTATCTTGACCCGAACTTGGACAGCCCGCCTCAGAGGTGGCTTGGCTCTGTAGGTGCACTCAAGCCAGATTGCCGCCCCAGCCTTGAGCCCTGAATGCAGACACCTCTAGAACCGGGGCTTCGGCCTCTGTTGCTGTTTGTGGCTGGACTGAGCTGCCTGTGGAATCTTAGGTCCTCAACCCAAGCCCTCAGCAGTGAAAGCAAGGGGTCCTAACCACTAGACCTCCAGGGAATTCCCTGAACTTTGTTGATGGTTAAAAGAAAAAAAGAAAATGCCCTAGTGCTTTTGCAGTCTGAATTGAGGCTAACGCTTCCTAGCATGTGGGGGGAACGCAGAAGGCCAGGTGAAGGGGTGAAGACAGATTTCTGCCTCCTCCTTAGATGTTCTTTATGGCATCGCTCTTTTGTTTGAGGTACGTGTTAGGAGTTTCTAGAACGCTCAGCACAGGTCCATTCAGCAGAGCCCCGGTTGGTATTTCTCAGTGTGGACCTGTGTGCACTGGAGTGTGAGGGCTGTAAGGGTTGAATGGCCCTGGCTTTGTGGCTCATGTTTTGAAAACACTTTGTTTTTCTTTTTTCTGTTCCAGACTCCTTTTAATTTTGGCATGAATCATAGAACACCACCCTACCCTGCTGGGGATTACTGTCTTCTGTGCAGAAGCGAGCGGAAAGACTCTCCGTTCTTAGAGAGTGGCGTGAAGACCGCGAGCAAGCTGGCCCTGTCCGTGGCGCCCAAGGGCAGCAGCGCGCTGCACCTGCCGCTCTGGGTGTGCCCCGACTGCCGGCGGACCGTGGAGAAGGGCGAGCGCCACGGCGGCCCCGAGCAGCCGGCGGTGAGTGCCCGCGGGGCTGCGCCTGGCCCGGCGCCTCCTGCGCTGCCTGCAGGCCAGCCCGTCTGCGAGCTTGGCGGCCCACGGGGCGGGTCTCGGCGTTTTACGGCCGGTCGCAGGATTTCTTTGGCCGTACAATTTGTTGAAAAACTAGGCGGCTTTGTGTGCGCTCAGTTCTAGACTATTCCGTCGCTGGTAACTTGCCTGAACTTCTCTCCCAGATGCAGTTCTCAGGCCAGGCTCCCTGCCCCAGTCTGCCCCCTCCCTTTTCAAGCCTCAGCTCAATGAAGCCTTCTTGAGAACATCAGCATCTTCAGCCCAGACAGCATCTTCGTGGGCCCTGGTTCTGAAAGGGCTTTGGTTTTTCTTCTTGAATCAATTCATGGCCGTGCCGGGTCTTGGCGGCTGCCCTTGGGCTCTGTCCGGCGTGAAGCGCAAGGGCCTGCAGGCTGCGGGCTCCCCCTGCGGTTCTTCTCGTTGCAGAGCACAAGCTCGCGGGCACGCAGGCTCTGGAGTGGTGGTGCTCGTCCGGCTTAGTTGCCCCGCGGCGTGTGGGACCTTCCCAGACCAGGGATTAAACCCGTGTCCCCTGCACTGGCCGGCAGAGCCTTAGACGCTGGACCACCATGGGGTCCCGAAAGGGCTTTCAGACCTGCCCTTTGGGATCTGGAGGGAGTTGCCTTGCAGCCGTGCGAGGCCCCACACTCTCACCGTCTGTACCTTTGGTCCCCGCCTGCTAGCTGTTTCTGAGCTGTGCTCTCTGCTCCTGCCCCTGCATGCGGCCGTGGCAGCCCCCCCGGCACTTCCTGCTTCCTGCCCTGAGGCTGCTGTCCACTTGGGCCCCCACTCAGGCCCGCTGCCGCGTGGCGGAAGCCCCCGCTCCCCCCTCCGCCCTCCGCTTCTGCTTCAGGGTGTCCCAGGGGGCAGCACCAGCTCGCGCGCCGGCTCCTAGCAAAGAGCTGCGAGAGCTGCGGCTCGGAGCCCCGTCGCTGTCAGAACAGAAGTGGGCTTCTCACCAGCGTGACTCCCGCGCAGCCCTCTTTCCTGCTCTGCTCTTCTCAGCACTTCTTCCTAATGTACTGTGTATTTTACGTACTCACTTTGTCTTTTTCCTTCACTGGAATATACGCTCCAAAAGGGCAGCTCTTTCTGTGTATTTTCTCACCAGAAACCGGGCTCGGTCAGTCAGTTCAGTCCTTAGTTGTGTCCCAAGGGCTGCAGTGCGCCAGGCCTCCCCGCCCGTCACCAGCCTCACCCTTCAGGCATCTCGGGCACCAGCATGAGCGGGTGGACACGTGAAGAACGAGCGGGTGCGGACGAGAGACAGAGGCTGGCACGGCGGTCCTCGCTCCCTGCCCTGCAGGGCTTCGTGCTTTCACCACCTTCTTTGGCTCTCGTTTCCTTTCTTGTCCACTTAAAGTGTTTGGTCTTTTTCCAGTTTTTGTAGTTGTTTAGTCAGTCGTGTCCGACTCTCTGTGACCCCATGGACGGCAGCACACCAGGCCTCCCTGTCCATCGCCATCTCCCGGAGCTGCACGAACTCATGTCCATCGAGTCGGGGATGCCGTCCAGCCATCTCATCGCTGTCAGTCCGTCTCTCCTTGCCATCAGTCTTCCCCAGCACCAGTCTTTTCTAACAAGTCAGCCCTTCGCATCAGGTGGCCAAAGTATTAGAGCTTCAGCTTCAGCATCAGTCCTTCCAATGAATATTCAGGATTGATTTCCTTTAGGATGGACTGGTTTGATCTCCTTGCTGTCCAAGGGCCAAGTCCAACTTCTCCAGCACCACAGTTCAAAAGCATGAATTCCTTGGCACTCAGCCTTCTCTATGTTCTGACTCTCACACCCATATGTGACTGCTGCAAACACCATAGCTTTGACCGTCCGGACCTTTGTCCGCAAAGTGACGTCTCTGCTTTGGAATGTGCTGTCGAGGTTTGCCCTCGGCTGTTTAGTGGAGGCCTGTTTAGCGTTCCTGATCCTTGTTTGTTCTTTGTTCACTTCCAGTGGGCATTCTTGAGTCTTCCCCCAGCTCATGCGTTCTCTTTGCTCCCTAAGCTTTCCTGTCTTTGGCTCCTGTTTCCAGTCCAACTCCTCTGCAGCGGCCTGACTGCTTTGGGAGAATAGTTGCTATGTCCGTCCAGGTTTGGAGGCAAGTGGAAAGGCCTGGCATGGCCCATAAGTCTTTCCAGGATGAGAGTGTCGTTTCCTGACTCTCATTTTGCCTGGACGACGCATCCACAGATGAGGCTTCTCTCCTCATCAGAAAAGTGGTCCCAGGGGCCACAGAGGTGTCACGTCAGCCAGTGTCTGTAGGTTTAAACCTTCTGCTGCTTTTGTGTGGTGGGCTTCTGTGTGCAAGCTGCTTAAGACTGCTGAACATTCTTTTTTCCCAGTGAGATGTAATTCACATCTAGTAAAATTCACCCATTTGAAGTGTATATATAGTTCCCTGGGTTTTGAGAGATTGATGCAGTTATGTAAACACTTCACCACGGTTAAGACACGGAGCCCCCAGATGGCGCCTTGCTCCGTGGGTGGTGGCCCTCCCTCCTGCAGCCCCTGGTGGCGCCTGGCGCGGCCTCTGTGCCCACGGCTCTGCTGTCTCCAGGGCGCCGTGGGTGCCGCTTCGCCTGGCATAACGCTTGAGCGTTGTGCGCCGGTAGTGTGCTCCTTGTTTCCACTGCATGAGCTGTAGAGACAGGCTGCAGCTGTGTGGGTCTATCGTGGACGTGTGTTCTGTCATCTCCAGACTTAGACTGTTCTGAGTCGAGCTGTTGTGAGCGTCCTTGTGCAGGTCTTTCTGCAGACAGCCTTTGTATGCGTGACTGGCCTGGTTTGCTCCGGTCTGGTTGAGAACTTGGCATCTGCCTGTGAAGGGAGTCAACCTCATTGAGGCTCCTGGAAGGCGTCTTGTCTTGTATGTCTTTTGGAGCCTCGTAAAGTGAGTTGAGATGTGTTGCTGCTCCTGGTCTTCTCTGGAGAGTTTGTTCAGTGTTGGTGTGTGTGTGGTGGTGGCAGCATGTGCAGTGTCTGTGGTGTGTATAGTGTTGGTGATGTTTGTACAGTGTCGGTGGGGTGTGTGTATTGTAGTGGCGGTGGTGTGTGTGTGTGGTGGCGGGGGTGTGTGCAGTGTTGGTGGTGTGTATGGTGTTGGTGGGGTGTGTGTATTATAGTGGCGGTGGTGTGTAGTGGTGGCGGGGGGGTGTGTATATAGTGTGTGTGTGTGTAGTGGTGGTGTGGGTGTGTGTATATAGTGGGGTGTGTGTGTAGTGATGGCAGGGGTGTGTGTATATAGTGGGGTGTGTGTGTGTGTGTAGTGGTGGCGGGGGTGTGTGTATATAGTGGGGGGTGTGTGTGTGTGTAGTGGTGGCGGGGGTGTGTGTATATAGTGGTGTGTGTATACTGGGGTGTGTGTGTGTGTAATAGTGGTGTCTGTGTATAT